>PVKS010000265.1:0-220672 GCA_004027875.1 Aplodontia rufa
GAATCTGGCGGCAGCAGTAGAAACACTAAGACGCATGCACTCTGGGCGAGAAGAGTGAGGGTGCTCATCTCACTCCAGCCGCAGAGGGCCTGGTCTCCGAGAGCAGCTTCGACCCGAGGGGGGCTCACCTGGGGCGCTGGGATCCAGGGCCTGCTCCCCACTCTGAGGCTCCGCACTCGGTGCACACTCTTCCATCAGCGGCCCGTGGCCTGTTCCTTGCGCCTGCTTGTTGCCGCGGATGTTGTGCATGGTGTTTCTGGAAGGAGAAGTGGGGAGCATGAGGCTGGCAGCCCTTCCTGTGCCTGCTCAGGCCTCCCAGCTCCAGCCCGCTGGTCTCCAGGCTCCAGGCACCCTGCGTGTGGTGTCCCCACACACACCACTCCCAGTCCCCTTCCCCTTCCCGCTCACCCCTCCCACACACTGCGTGGCTTGGGTTAGCCTCACTGCCTCTCCGCCGACCCTGGCTGCATGGTGCCCTCCTTGCACAGGTGGCTCCAGTGCCTGCAACGGCGCCTTATATGTAGGTGCGGCAAACATACGTGCTGAATGGGTATCGAACAGACTTGCTCACCCAACTTTCCAGAAACCTCCATCTGGTCTTCGGACGACCTGGCTTACACACCATCGGTGGCTCCCAGTTCTGCCGAGACACACTGCCAGCCCCTCCTGTATTCCTCCTCTTTGCTCCTTCCCTTCTCAGTGGCCTCCACGGCCTCAGACTCCCTGCAGTCTAAGGAGCACACCACACTTCCCACCTTGGTCAAGCACTTGTCTAGGCTGAGGCCCTGTGGTATCGATTTCTTTAAGAACTTGGCACTCAGTACCTGGAACTGGGGTGGGGAGGCCCAGAGTCCAGGCTCAGTGGTTTTCAGGAAGGAGCACCAAAGGCTACCTGAGAGCACAGGCCACAGAAATTCACAATGAGCCAGATGAAAAGACAGCTCTCGTGAGCTTATCTTCCCTGGCAGAGACAGAAGCAGATATATTCCAAATCTGATAGCAAGGGAGAGAACGACTAAAGGAGTTGACTAGGTCAGTTTTTTCAAACTGTCGGTTGTGCCCTGTTGGTGGTTTGTAAAATCAGTTAAGCATCATGATCATCATTTTAAAAATGAAATTAAAAAATCAGAGTGCACCCCACTTAGTGATCATTAATATTTTGTAAATTACATACATGTATGTTGAACTATAATAAAAAATGCTTTTCTGTGGGGTGCAGGTGGGCCATGGCCCACACCTCTAATCCCAGCGACTCAGGAGGCTGAGGCAGAAGGATCATAAGTTCAAGGCCAGCCTCAGCAACTTAGTGAGGCCCTAAACAACTTAGTGAGACTCTGTCTCAAAATAAAAAACAAAAAGGACTAGGGATGTAGCTCAGTGATAAAGCATGCCTAGATTCAATCCTCAGTATAAAAAAAAAATTCATTTCTTAATGTGGCTTGGCCACCAGTTTAAAAAACACCACACTAGGAAGATTAGGACTTAGGTGGGCAGCAGTAGTGAGCTCAAAGAAGAGGGACGTGGAGGTCTGCAGAGCTGTGTGAAGGAGCTGACTGTGCTGAGCTACCCTTAGCGTGTCCTCCACACTCCTAGCAACACGGTGGACACATTCCACAAATCTCTAGAGACCAAGCAAATAGAAAGCAAAGTTTTAAAATGCTTAGGTCAAGTCCTAGAAAAGGAAGGGGAAATCCCCCAAGGACATGAGCCTTCAGTGGAAGTGAGAAGCAAGATGAATGTATAGATTAGAGTGCTGATCCCTCACCACGCCCCCATGGAGTACAGCACTCGCCTCTGCTCTTTAGATGCGTGGTAGAATTTGCCAGGGAAGCCACCCGGCCCTGAGGTTTTGCTTTGCTTTGTCTTTGGGGGAGATGGTAACTGGGATAGAACCTGTGTCACACAGGACCTTGCTCTACTGCTCAGTGACATCCTACCCCCCGCCTTTTTTCTTTTCTTTTTTTTAAGAGAGAGAGAGTATGTGAGAGAGAATCAATTTTATTTAGTTTTTCATGTGAATTTTGTTGCTCCAGCACTTTGTTGTGGACATGGTGCTGGGGTTTGAACCTGCGTACTCACGCATGACAGGCAAGCACTGTAACCGCTAAGCCACTGCTCCAGCCCCCCCCCTCCCCGTGCCCTTTTTATTTTTAATTCTGAGATAGGGTCTAAGTTGCCCAGCCAGCCTCAAATTTATGATCCTCCTGCCTCTGCCTCCTAGGGAGCTGGGATTACAGATGTGTGGCATCATACAGATCCTGAGTTGCTTTGCATTATAAATCCAATCTACTATATACTGGGTCTATACAGTTTTTCTATTTCTCTTTGAGTCAGCTCCAATAATTGTATCTAAGAATCTATTTTATCCAAGTTTTCAGATTTGTTGGCATATATTTACTCACAGAATTCCCTTATATTCCTTTTTATTTCTGCAAGATTAGTAGTAATGTCCCTTCTTTTGCTCCTGACTTTAGTAACTTGAGTTTTTTCCCTTCTCTTAGTCCATCTATCTAACAGTTTGTTGGTTTTGTTGATTTTTTTTTCATTTTTTTTTCAGGGCTAAGGACTGAACTTGGGGCCTTGCGCATGCTAGGCAAGCGCTCTGCCACTGAGCTAAATCCCCAACCCCTGTTGATCTTTTCAAGAAAAAACATTTGATTTGAAACTTAAGTTTTAAAACAAAACCCAGGGTTTGGGTACAGTCAGGTCCAGAACAAGAAAAGAATGATATTGTACTTTCACAGACTGTTTGAAGGAAAAATTCATCAGTTAATTAAGAGCAGGGAAGAAATTAAAATTCAGCACTCCTAGTACTTGACCTTGGAATTTGGTCTCAATTTCCTTTTGCTCTATTACTAAGCTCCTATTAGGAAGGGCCCCCTCCCTCCTTGGGGGTCACTTCCCCTTTCTAATTCTTACTTTCCCCATCTAAAAATAAAGGGATGTTGGGCACATTGAAAAGAATAATGATGCTGGGTGCAGTGGCGCATGCCTGCGATCCCAGCTACTCAGGAGGCCACAGCAGCAGGACTACAAGTTTCAGGGCAGTCTCAGCAACTTACAAACCACAAGCCACGTAAGTCGGAGGGACCCAGGGCCATAGCCCTCTGGCCAGCAGCACTGAATGGGTGGGGTAACTGTCCCTGCTGCCCACATTTCCCCTTGCCCAGGAATTGCAGCCTTCCCCGAGGTGTCCCAGAGCTTGTGACCAGCCATCCACGGGGTGTGGAAGACATAGAACGCCAACATTAGGGCAACAAAGAGCCTTCATATCTCCCCGGGGATAGGGTGTCTCTACCTTCTGACAGTCTGATGGCCTCCACTCTAAGCCACTGTTTTTGGAAGCGACCTCTCTGCTTCACACATTTATCAAACTCTACTGGGGAGAAATCTGTAGACCATTTTCTGTGCAGGGTAGCTCTGTCTGAAAGGTCTGGCCACACAGGGCAGATGGTCACGGAGATTTGTAAGAGGGACAACATTGGGCAAGTCAGTCATCCTCCCTGAGCCTCAGCTGGCTCATCTGCTGTGGGGACAAGGAACAGATCCACCACAAGCACTGGCTGTGGCCCTCCATGGACCACGTTCTCAGCCCAAACTTATAATGCATTTTACTCATTTCATCTGCAAAACAGCCTGATCAAGGAAATACTAAGGCCAGCCCCACTGGACAGGGCAGCACTGAGATCCAAAGCCACAGAGCTGGCAAGTGGCAGGGCCGAGCATCAGAGCTGGAGGTCTCACTCCAGGCTTGAGAGCTCGGCCACATCATGACGCTATGCTACAGTCAGTCCAGCTGGCTGGATGAGCGCTTGCAGCACCCCGCACAGTGCCCAGGAAGCCCCGAGCCCTTCCCCTAGCATGCCCTGCGCTCAAGGCAGCCCCCACAACAGGCTCCAAACCTGCCAGGGCAAGGGGTGCAGGGCAGGTGACAGCTCTGGTCCTGTGCTCTTATCCCAGGGGCTGCGGGGTTCTGGGTAGCTCAGGGCACTTCTCTTGCACTTGCTTCACACCTTCTGTGGCCATCACAGTGACAGGAGGGAAGTGCCCGAGCCATGCTCTGAAACTTCCTTCCTGTCTCGGTCTCTGTTTTCTCGGCCACTTCTGTTGCTGTGGCTTCCGTCAGCAGGAGCCCAGCTTGCTCTTGGGGCGCTGCCCTGGGTGCACCCTGGCTGGGTGGCAGGCCTGCTCTTTCCCCAGCATGCTCCCAGTGCACTGTTTCCCGCAGCTTCTCGGGGGGCATGGGCCCCTGCAGCATGTCCCCTTGCCACTCACCCTGGGGCTCTGCAGGTTCCAGGGCCCCCTGTCCAAATATCTGTGGGGCAACTCTACCTCTGGCCAGCAGACCCCAAAGGACACTTGTCATCCTTTCTCTAAAACCTGCTTCTCTCCTAGGAAAGGCATCGCTACCACTCTAGTCCCCCAAAATCACCAAAGCCAGCTGAGGAATATACTGTACCTGAGTCACACACAGCTGCGACCCCTAATCCAACTCCAGTGAGTAATCTATTCTGCTTTCTAAAAGTCCCAGTTTGTCCAAAGTCCAAAGAGAAAAGAAACGCCCAAACAGTACCAGCATTGGGCATAATTTGCATTCCTGAAAGTTTCCCTTCCTTCAACCAGAGCAAGAGGGCAGCGGCGGTCAGTGTTTATTACACTTGTGATCGTCAAGGTGCATTGTAGAGCAGTCTGCACACATTCACCCATACACCCCCACACAAGGCTGACAAGACAATCACTGCCATGCTTACGTGTACTAACAGGGTCAGCTAAGCACAGAGAAGGCAAACAACTTGGCTGACAGAGCCAAGATCCAAACACAGGCACTTTGGCTCCAGAGACCAGGACATATTGGTACTTTTTTATGCAGCTTAAAATAAAGTCTGACAATGAGAAAGGGTATATGTAATACAGCAGTAAATGAAAAACATGGTTCACATCTGGTTGACGGACAATACATTGCACATTAAAAGAGAATACTTTGATGGGTTTAGCATAGTAGACCCTGGGAAACCATCACGTTATAGTTTCAGCTCTGGAGGCTGAGGCAGGAGCATCTCAAGTTTGAGGCTAGCCTATGCAACTTAGCAAGACTTTGTCTGAAAATAAAAAATAGGAAGGGCTGGGGATGAAGCTTAGTGATAGAGCACTTGCCTAGCATGAGCAAAGTCCTGGGTTTAATTCCCAGAATTAGAAAAAAAAAAAAAAACCAACCTCAATTTTGCATGTGTATATACAGAAAATGTAGAAGAGGGGCTGGAGAGGTGGCTCAGCTGTTACGGCACTTGCCTGGTGTGTGCGAGGATGCAGGTTCAAACTTGAGCACTGTGTACACAACCAAGTGTCCGAGCAATGAAAGCCATATGAAAAACTAAATAAAATTGATTCTCTCTTTCTCTCTCTCTGAAAAAAATAGTAATAAAAATGTAGAAGAAATAGATACAGCAATTGCTCGACTGTCTGTCTGTCTGGTAGGGTTACGGGTAAGTCATTCATTTCTTTCTGTCCAGAGCTCTCCGATTTCCACAATGAGCATGACCACTTTTCTTTTTCCCCCCTCTGTTGGTGCATTGTGATTATACCTGACAGTGGAATTCACTGTTACATATTTGTACATGCATGCAATGCAACAGTGTAATTTGGTCAATTGTACTACTTTTGGGATCAAAACAACAATGCAGTATTTAAAATAATGTAATTAAGTGAAATTAAAGCCCACAACTACCCCCTTCCACACCTCCCTGGAAACCACACCAGGCCAAGCTCCACAGAAAGGGGCTGCTGGTGGTCTGGCAGCCCCTTGCCCCACTGGCACTTACTGTATTTCAGTTCCCAGGTGCTTGAGGGAGAGGTTCTGAAGGGCCAAGGGCATGGCAGGGACAGGCTGCAAGGCAGCTGCGGCACCCACGAGCCCAGTGGGCGTCTTCACAGGGCACAGGAACTCCTCCAGCTCCGCCTCCTCTTGCCCTGGGGAGCCAAGGACAGGGAAATCAATGCTCAGGACACTACAGTAGGAAAGACTTAGTCTAGGGCTATGGCTCAGCTCTGCAAGGCCAGCAAGCTGGCACCACAGGTTAAAAGCAGCGCTTTGTGGGGCTGGAGTGGTTGCTCAGTGGTCAGAGCACTTGCCTGGCATGCGCAAGGACCCAGTTCAAACCCCAGCACCACATACGCAAATAAGTGTTGGAGAAACAAAGACCAGATGGAAAAATAAATAAAATTGATTCTCTCATTCTTTCCCTTTCTCTCTTAAAAAAAAAAAAGAACTTTAAAATCAGCAGTGCTGGGGCTGGAGCGGTGGCTCGGCGGTTACAGCGCTTGCCTGGCAGGTGTTGAGTACGCAGGTTCGAATCCCAGTACCACATACCCAATGACGTCCCAGAGTAATGAAAGCCGCGTGGAAAACTAAATAAAATTGTTTCTCTCTCACTGTCCCTCTTAAAAAAAAAAAAAAAAAAAAGCCAGCGGAGCTTTGTGCTGCTTGTTCTGCAGCTATTTTGCTGGGGACACCGTCCTGGAAACCCCTTAAAATATGTAGACCTGTAGGTAATTCTACTTCTGGGAATCTATCCTAAATAAGTTTGTATGCCTGTAATCCCAGTGACTCTGAAGGCTGAGGCAGGAGGATTGTAAGTTTAAGGCTAGCCTCTGCAATTTAGAGAGTAAAACTTAAAAAGTTTGGGGACGCAGCTCAACAGTAGAGTGCTTGTCTAGAATGCACAAGATTCTGGGTTCGACCGCCAGTACCCAAACAAAACAAAACACCTGAGAACAAGTTAGGTAAAACATTACACCTTCATCGAATGGAATATTACTCAACCATTTAAAATGATGTTAATGAGCAATGTGTAAGAACACAGTGAACATGCATACGATATATTAAATGGAGAAAGCCAGATTTTTAAAAATTGGAATTACAGTATGCTCTAATGGTATAGAAAGAGTTCAAAGAAATGTACTCTACAATCTTTTTGTTTTTTTTTAGAGAGTGGGACAGTAAGAAAGAGAATCAATTTTATTTAGTTTTTCACATGGCTTTTGTTGCTCTAACACCTTGCCTTGTATGTGGTGCTGGGGTTTGAACCTGTGTCCTCCCGCATGCCAGGCAAGCACTATACCGCTGAGCCACCTCTCTAGCCCTAAATTCTACAACTCTGCACTCTTTTTTTTTTTTTTAAAGAGAGCTTCAGGGGAAAAAAATAAAGAAAGGTAGAGTGAGAAAGAATCAACTTTACTTAATTTTTTCTAAAGAGCATTATTTCATTTTTCATGTCGCTTTCGTTGCTCTGAGACTTCACTGTGTGCGTGGTGTTGGGGTTTGAACTCGCATCCTTGTGGATGCCAGGCAAGCACTGTAACTGCTAAGCCACTGCTCCAGCCCCCATGCTCTGTACTCTTAACAGAGGTTAGGGCTGAATAATGAAATTCGAAGTGAGCAGGCCATTCTCATTAAATTTCTTTTTCCAATTTTTCTATAAACATGGCTTACTTTTATAAACACAAAAAGAATACGTATTCATGAAAAATAGATGTTTATAAAGAAATTTTAAAACACAGGTCCAGGGTCACAATCCTAAGTACCAAAATCAAAGTAGGGCATTTTACAGTACTGGGGACTGAACTCAGGGTACTCTACCAATAACTATATCCTGCCCTGTTTTTTAAAAAAAAATTTGAGACAGGTCTTGCTACTTTGCTGAGGCGAGCCTCAAACTTGCGAGCCTCCTGCCTCAGCCTCCAGAGTTACTGGGATTAAAGGTGTGCACCACCACACCTCGGAAAGTAGGGCATTTTGTGTTATTATATGATCCAAAAGAAGTTTAAATAAAAGGGAGCAGGAGGTTCTAATATGTCAACACTGGCTGAATTGGGGTGTTTTCCAAATGTTCTGCTTTAATGAGGATTCTTTTATAACAAGTGACTTCAAAATATTTAACGTTAAGGAAAGTTTCCAGGCTAGGGGAACATTATTTAAAGTATAAGAGAGAGGAGGTGGCATGTTTAGAAGTTTATGTGCAATGTTACAGAAAACGGACAAGAACCAGGACCACTTCAGGGATGGAATGATCTTGAGTCACTAAGAAACATACAGGGCAGCTGGCATCGTTCATTTGGAGCCCTTTCACTGAGATGGTGAAAAACTGAGGGGTGGAGTGAATTAAATTTTGCATTACGTCTGTAAAGAGGGTGTGGGTTCAAAATTTAAGTATAATTGTGGGGGCCAGGGAAAGTTGTTTGACTAAAGAAAAACTACATCATTGGAACAGCAGTGGACAATACATTTGCTAATTCCCAGTGGGCTCCATCAGGCTGGCCATTCCTGGGAAATACCAAAAGCCACCCTTCTGAGGTCCTCCCTTCAACTCGCCCTCTCATCAGACCTAGACTGGGTGTCTGTCTACCCTGAGGTTTCCAGGTGCGGCTGGAGAGTGAGATGAATCATAGCTGTGGGAAGCCAAAAGCCTGAGAAGCAGGCGAAGGGAAACACATACTTCTGGGGCACTGGGTGGACATGAGGTGGGGGGCGGGCAGAGTCCTTCCCATTGGAGTCAGGGAAGGCTTCCTGGAGAAGGAGCACTGGAGCTGGGACTTAGGGCTGGACCTGTGGGAGGGGTGAGGAAAGTGTACACACAGGCAGCAGGAACAGGCTGGAGAACCAGAGCTGAGCAGGGACCCACCTGGGATGGAGTTGGAAAGTCACACAGGTAGGGTGTGGCAAAGAGGCTGGATCTCAGCTGGCTGGAAAGGCCAACACCACCACTGCCCAGGTGGGAGTGTGATTTAAGCAGGATCCCAAAGTACAAAACCTGGCTTTGGTTAACAGATCTGAGGCCAACTCATTTCCATGGGGCGGCCCTGTGAACTGCTTGGAAATCACAAAACAACAACAAAAAACCTCCTTCAGGGTTGAAGTGCATGAGAATATTCAGAAAAGAATAAAGTCCCATAATGTGTCCTCAAATCTTTCAGAGTACTCTTTAATCCAGACTTTGGGCTGCTTCAAAATAAATTAAAGATTTTTGTGTATCAAAACATTAACCACTTTCTCTCTCTTCAGAGCACCCGAAACATCACAGTGTTTCGAAGATTTTAATGTCTTACCAAGTACTTCCCTAACTGCTGATATCTGCTCTCCTATATCTCCACCAACTTACCAAAGAGGGAAGAGCAGCTCAGAAAGCGTGAACTTCAGGGCTGGAGTGGTGGCTCGGTGCTTGCCCAGCATGCGTGAGTGCGCGAGTTCAAAACCCCAGCACCACGTAAGAAAAGAAGTCTCGGAGCAACGTGAAAAACTAAATAAAATTACTTCACTCTCTCACTTTTCTCACTGTTCTCCTCTCTTAAAATAAAAAAAAAAATTAAAAAAAAGAAAACATGAACTTCATGGCCAAGATCAGTGCTAGCAGGTGACAGTTAAGGACTCAAGTGCAGTTCCTCATTTTTGCTTTTCCCACTAAGCCATATGGCTCATCAAGGCAAGCAGCTTGTTCCAAGATGAGAGGAGCCACCCAGGAGGGCACCAGCTAGGCAGAGGGGCGCTGAAGGGATAGGTCAGACACGGTGGTGATGCCGCGGCTGAGGCTAACCTTCCCATAGGAGATGGAATCGGTGACAACAGGCCTGGGCCCCCTCTAGTCTTGTTTCTCCAGGGAGAAACGCCTTCTGCAAGCTGCTCACATAATGCATATTCCGTCGCATTTATTTATAGTCTTCCTCTTGCATGAGCCCTAGGTGCTGCCCATCAGTGGGAAGGAGTCACTGTCTAGACATGAAGGGGCCCAGGAAGTCACTGCTTCCCTGGAGGGCCCTGGGCAGATGGCTGAGTTCTTCCTCAGCCTTGGGAGAGTGGGTGTTGAGCCTGCAGACTGTGGTTCAAAGTTCAGTGTGGACATTTCCTTACTAGTGAGCTTCAGCTGCTTCTGTCAAATGTGAATGGCATCCGTAGGATTTCGGTAAGGATTAAGTAATATGTGTCAAGGGCTAGAGCAGCGTCAGGAAATGGTACACATACTTTTTATGATGATTTATAAATGTGTTCCACATGTTGTAGCTTTCCTTGACAATGTATTAGTGTTATAATCTATTGGTTTCCCTTTCATCCTTCCTGGCTCTGTAGAGACCACTGTGCAGACAAAGTACTAAAATACTGTAGAGATCATGCCTTGCAGATTGCTCAAGAGCAGCGACTGAAGAATTTTACAAGATGGAGCTTCTGTGACTGAGTCAGATGTGGGTCAGGAGGTTTTTGCCTCCTAGGAATGACCCTCGATTCCTCAGGAAGGGTGGAGGCTTCGGGGGCAGGGCAGCCTGCTCCAGGGAGCTAATCCAGCTCAAGACTCCAGAAACAACTCTGGTGCTACCAGGAAAGGCTTCCAAGCAGGCCCTGGGCCCAGAAGGGTGCATGCTTGCTATGGGCATGGAAAGACTTCAGGAGGGGAACCCAAGTCTCTGTGTCCTTAGTCACATGCCACCAGCCTCCTTGGGAGACCAGTGAGTGCCCTGGTCATCATAGCAACCAAATCCCCTGCACTGTGGCCTCGGCAGGGGTGTCCCTGCTCAGGGACACCCAGCCATGTATGCTACAGCAAAACCACAGCACTAAAGAACTTAGACCAGGTCTGTTACAGCAGAGGAGGCCTGTGGGATCAGAGCCACACTTTGGACAATTTAGTTCTTCAAATTTCAGTTCAAGACACACAGGAAGGAGGATTTCTCCTTATTTCTAGTCCGAGGCTGACTGTCCTCAGTTATGTCAACTCAGGCTGCAATTTTATGCACAGCCAGGGTTGTCTGGCTTCCTCCAGAAAGGGGTGGGGGCCTGAGTAGAAGTTCTCATGCAAAGAAACCTTCAAAGGACGGTCTGCAATAATTATCGACTGTTATTAGTAACAATGGACATTATAAGAGTAATAGCACATATTTTTGTGCACTATTAGGTACACATGCTATCATAATAGCAATAGCTTGTATGTGTGCTCTCATGGCAGCAAAAGCATGTGTGTGTATGTGCAAATTCACATGCACAAATAAGAGTATTAGGTCAGTTCCATGTACGAGGCATGTACTAGGGTCTGACTACGCCATGAGCTTCACACTCCTCTCCTTGCTTAATCATAGCGTTCAATGTTTTCACTCCACAAATGTCTTGCTGCCAGGCAGAGCAACAAGGACCAGGGACACAAGTGACAAAGAGATGGTCCTTACACTTAAGGGCTAGTGGGCAGAGACTGACAGGGACACTGGTAATCAGAATATGACGTGGCATGCCTCCTTAGCAATGCTTGGAAAAAATGTTGGGGTCCTTACAGCGTCCAGTTGGCAAAGTCCCAGGGTATGTCCAAGAGGAGGCTGACACTGGAACTTCACCTTATAGAATAAGCAGAAATTTGCCAGGCACAGAGGGACGGCAGAGCCTCATCCTGTGCTGCTGAAGTGTAGACACAAGGTGGGCACTAGGGGGAAGGCGGGGAGGCTGGCAGAAGTGCCATCGGGAGGAATGAGACCTGGGTGCCATGCGAGGAGCTGGGATGGCCCTGCATGGTGGGTGGCCAGGGAAGAGGGTGATGGGCTCAGGTTTCTATTTTAGAAGGCTCGTGCAGATTGCAGTGAGGTGACAGGTTCAGGCACAGGCACAGATGTGGGGACACTGGAGTGGAGGCTACTGGGATTTTCTGGCTGAGAGATGAAATCTGACCCAGGCAATGGCAGTGAGGAAGACCTGGGGCTGACATGTGGGTCACAGGGCAAGAGCAGCCAGGGACGGAGGAGGGCTGGCTGGACTGGCTGGCTGGGATTGTGGAAGAGTGGAGGGTGACCTGCAGGTGCTAGAACAACTGGACACAGGGGCGTCACCTACCAAGGGAAGGGAAGCTGGGGGTAGAAAAAGGGTCAAGGACAGAAGGAAGCACTTTTGCTGTGCAAAACATCCAGGTACAGAGTCCAGGAGGTACATGGCCATAGGTCCTGCCGTTGCCTTATTTGGCCTCCCCATCAACTGGGGACACACCACTTCTGACCCTTGTGGCTTGGCGCCCAGACTTAGTCTTCCAGGCTCTTACAGGGCCAGCTATGGGGCGGTTAGCTGTGATCTCCCAGATACCTCTAAGCTGGGATGTTCTAGGATCTGGGGTCTAGAAACTTATGTGTGGGTCATGAGGGATTCTGTGTTCTGGAAACACTAGAGATGAAACTGCTGATCTAAAATGCACAGTATAGAGGGGCTTGCAAGGAACTAGGCTAACATTGCATTCTCGCACTCACCCTCCTCGTGGTTAACTCTGCAAGGGTCATTTCTTGAGATGTCCCAGAATTATCATAATAGTAGCTAACGTCTATTGGGCTCTGACATTGTGCAGAGATTGTTCTAAGTATTTCAGGTGTGTGGATTCATTTAATCTTCACAATGGTTCTAAGAAGTAGGTATAATTGACTAACCTCCTTTTATAGAGAAGGAAACGGAAGTTCAGGCAGGTTAAGCAACTTGCCTAAAATCACACAGGATTAGGATCTGCACCCAGGCGGCTGGCCTCAGAACCCATGTTCCTGCCCTAACTAATCTTAAGTCACATCTGGTACTCTGCTTCCTTTGCAGAGGGCTCCTCCCACTCACTCCCCACAGCAGAGCCCTGGGTATGCAGCAGGAGGCTAGCCCACCAGTACCTAGCTCAAGGTGTAGGGCGGGCCCATTCCTGGCCAGGGTGGCGTCAGGGGTGGCAGGAAGTGCAGGAGGGCTGTTGTGGAACTCCCAACGCTTCATCTGCAGCTGCTGCAGCCAGTACAACATCACTTGCTTGGTGGCGGCCTGAGAAGCACAAGGATTAGTTGGCAAGGCCCTGTGTCTGCAGGGTGGCACTGGGTATGGGATGCAGGGAAAGTCATGGGAGGCTTAGGAACTCTCTCCTTCCCAGAAAAAATAAAAATAAAAAGGGTTCTGTGGGTTGACACCCACTTCTGAATCACCACATGTACACTCTGGTTTCTCAACCCCTCTAGGCCTGTTTCCTAATCTGTGCTATGGTGACAATGACACCCATGAATTCATAGAGTGGTTTATAAGGATGAAATGAGATAAGGGAATAAAGTGCTCTGCACAGTACCGGACCCAGGACAGGTGATCACATCGTGCTCACTGGATGGAGCAAGAGAAAGGAACAAACTCTGGAATCTCTGGGTGGGCGCTGGGACCATTACTCTCTCCTTGGGTGACATCTCTACCTCTTTCGTGCATTTCTGTGGGAAGGGGGCAATCCTTTCTGCCGTGGAGATGGATGGAAATCATGGATATGAATGGGGACTGGAGAGCCACATAAACACTGGGACAACATGACAACCTTTCATGTGCCCCAACACTCCCAAAAAATAAGGGCAGATACTGGTCATTAACCAGCACTGGAGGATCCCAACACCATTCATCTCCTAGGTCCCAGGAGGAAGGCGAGGCAGGAGAAAGCAGCCCTGTCTACAGATGGACACAGTAGGCTCTATGACCCTAGTGTGGTGGTAGAACCCTGGGACCCCACTTCCAGACCACAAGTTTGTTGTAATTTGTGGCCAGATTTGTGGCTTACATAAAGAAGGCAAGAGATCAGCTGAAGTGTATGCAGAAGGTGGGCAGTTGCTGGGAGTGGGAGGTGAGCCTCACAGACCCTGCAACCAACATGAGAATAACCGCAGGCTATGTGGCAACCAGGGCAAGTGCCCCTTCTGGGCAAAATCACAGATGAAGCATGACCGAGGCCAGCCGCCCAGAAAAGGCCCTCAGCCTGTCAGCAGGTGTAAGATCGCATGGGGCTCGCCAGTTTTCTCTTTCCACGTTCTGTTCTTGACACACCTCTCAGGGCTTTGTCATGACCTTAAAGTTGATAAGCTCCAGCCAAATCCAAATACTGTTTTATTATGTCAAAGATATATATATATATATATATATATATAAAACCTACATTATATACGTATATATATAAAACACACATATATAACCTACATTATGTATCAAGGACTGTGCTAGGTGCTGGAAGACACCAGGGTGAGCTAACACACACGGTCCCTGTTTAGAGACCATACACATGGATGTCCTGCAGCGTCCTGTCAGTGACTGACCCAACCAGGCAGCCAGAGGCCACTCAAGCCATCCCTGATGTCTCTCCCCTGCACTCTACTTCCTTAATATCTCTTGCCACAGCTCTGGCTCCAGCATCACTCCTCCCTGGTCATCTGCTAATGGGCTTCCTGACTACCAGCCTGCCTTCTCCTGATTTGTCCTCTACCCAGTGGTCAGACTGAACCTTCTAAATGTTAGCATCTCACTGTGCTTCCTTGCTTAAGCCTCTTAAGACACAGCCTCCAGGACAAAGTCCAAGCTCCTGGGCCTAACTTACAAGTGCCCCTCTCTCTGCTTTCCAACTCCATCTTTTGGGCCCCCATATGTATCCTAGGCTCCTGTGATTTGCTGGGACACTTGTGGCTGCACCATATTTTTTGATCTTTGCAATTGGGGCTCTCTTGGCCTGGAGTACCATTCTCCCTCTCATCTGCTTGTAAAAAGCCTAGCTCTTCTTTCAAACCTCAGGGGATGCCTTTCTGGACAGCTCCTGACCCCATCTTTCACCACAGTTTTCTTGCACAGACCTATAAGGGTGTCTCCATGGCACATTTTACCATGTCTGCCAGCTTCCTTGCCAGTGTCTCTCACCACACCTCAAGCTGTGTGAGCACTGGGGCTGGAGGGGGTCAGGTCTGACTTGGCTCCACACCCCAGAACCTAGCCTAGAGCCAGGCACAGGCATGGATCAATGGAATAGGAAAAGCCATGAGTTAGGAGGCCCAGCACACAGCACTCAACACACATGGCCTGGGAACCACATAAACTCTAAAATGCCTGAAATTCCTAGGTGTAAACAAATTCATGATTTTAACTGAGTCCTCAAGCCTCATCACCAGCCCAACACCACCAGAAAAGAACTAAACCTGTGGGCATCCACTGATGCCTAATTAGCTGGAGGCCGGCGGGTGGGTGGGAGACAAGGAATGGACAGGGAGGCTCTCTTCTTGCACAGTCTTCTCCGGTGCCCACAAATCTCTTAGCCCAGATCTATCACTCCAATTAAGTGATGGGACACCTCTTGACATGAGCATTCTGAGCTGGGTTCCAACACCCTGCGTGGGCATGTGTGTTCACTCAACAAACACTAAGGAGACACTAGTTTAGACATGCCTAGATGAACAATTTAGGGTTATCAGTGAAACCTACCTATTTATCCTCTCAATCCCTGCAATTGTCAGTATTCACTCCTCTTGGCCAAAATGACAAGAAATGAATCAGAAGTCTGGTCTTGAGAATTCCAACAACAATATCTTGACTATACTTCCTTCCCAAGTAAGAAAACTTAGTTAACTTTGTAGTGAGGCACACACAAAAGTGAAAGTTTTCCTTGCTTCTTTTTGGCAGTGCTGGGCATTGAACCCAGGAGTGCTCCACCAGTGAGTTGCACCCTCATCCAGCCCTTTTAATTTCGAGACAGGGTATCCCCTAATTCACTGACGCTGGCCTTGAATTTGAGACCCTCCTGCCTCAGTCTTCCAAATCGCTGGGATTACAGGAGAGTGCCACCAGGCCCCTCCCAAATGTAAGAGTTTTGATACAGCACTGAGACTAGAAAGACTTCAGGATTTCAAGGACTACATTACTCTAAACGCCTGACTTTGGGTCATTCACTTCCACTTTCTATGACTCAGTTTCTTGATCCAGAAAAACGGGTCCCTCCTCCTGGCCTGTAGGAAGGAGGAAATGAGTGGGAAGCGGCTGGGGACTCGCCCCAGGAAACAGGTTCCCTTTACCTTCAGGGTGATAACCCGGTTGGGAGTCTTGATTTCGAAGGTCCCCTCCTCCGCGTCAGCCTTGCAGTCAAACACCGCACTGGAGAGGTCTATGCTGTCCAAGGGGTTAGCATCCTGCGCGGTCCGCGAGTAATAGAGGTGGCATTTCCTCTCATCGTAGAAGAACCAGCGGGATTTCCAGCTCCGGATGGGCCCTTTGCCGCCAAACTTACTTAAATACCCACAGAGTTTCTTGGGAGCCTCCTCCAGGGGCCGGCAGCAGCCCTGCGACTCCTCGGGAGGCACTACCTCGGGGAGCCCGGCCGAGCCCGGAGGGGCTCCGGATCCCGCAGCGGAGGAGCTAGACTCGTGGGTGTCCTGCCGGGCGCCTGCCATCGCCGCTGGCCAGTACCCAGAGCGACCGGAGATCCGCCGAACAGCAGGGCCCGAATCCGAGTCCTATCCGTCACCTTGTAGGAGGCGGACACCTGGAAGGGGCGGAGCCAGCGGTGGACCCGCCCACCGAATAAGTTCAGGACGCGGCTGAGCCGCGAGGGCGCCCCTAACCTGCAAACCCGGGCTTGGGCAGCTGGCCACGCCCCCGCGACCAGATCCCGCCCCCTGCCGCCGGCTCCTCCCAGGCACGCCCAGTTCCGGCATTTCCTCAGCGCCAATCGGCCATCTTTACTGAGGGCAGCTGCGGTGTGTCAGGCTGGTCTCAGATCCCCGGCGTGGAGGCGCTGGGGTTGGTTAATCGTGGGGAGAGATGTGGAAAGCGACGCCTGTTCCTGGCTACAGTGCCCACGTAGTAACGCAGAGAGACGGCGCCCAGTCAGCCTCCTGGACCGCCCGCCCGCCTTTTCCCTCCGGGTGCCGCGGGGCCTCGTCGGCCGGCGCATCGCGCAGCCATTGGCTGAGCGGGTCGCCGGGCTCTGAGTTTCACTTTGGGCGCTGCTCCAGGTGAGCGGCACCGGCGTTCCGCGCCCGCCTCCTCTGGGTGTTGTGTCTGTAGCGCGCCCGTGACTCAGACCCCGACCCTTTTCTCTCGGCGGCGGCCGCCTCCGCCTGGGTCCCCGCTTCCCCGCGTCTCCTGCCCGGCGCGGCCGCTGCGCTGCGGGAACCTTGAGCCACGCCCAGGACGAGGGTGGGTTGCGATCGTTTTGTAAATAAACAAAGTAGCTAGCGAGGGTCTGGCTCGCCCGCTCCTTTCCCTGCCTCATTTTACGTCTTCCCTTTAACTTTCCCCCAGTCGGACTGCGCAGCCCGTTCCCGTCCGCCTCTCTTTAGGGACAGTCCGGTCTTCTCTTACGCTTTCTTTGGTCCCCCACCCCCTTGGCCATCCTTAGGGAAACTCTGCCGCGTAGTAGGGATACTGATGGGAAGCCAGGCAGGGTGAGGGCAAGGGCTCTGGAGTGCATTGAGCGCTTTGCGCCACCTTTTTCTTGCCTTTGAAAAGAGGTCACTACTCCTGCCTTCCGGTTCCATCGGGCGGATTTATGTGAAGCTAAGGAGCTTTAAGTTCACGTGCAGAGGCCCCTGGGATTTGTAGTCCTTTAGCTGGGGAAGTTGCATACAATAAGCATTTATCCCAAATGCCAGAAGAAATCTTTTAATTTGTTATGATTTATTTTCCTGCTCTAAATAAACGTTCATCAGCCTGCCCAACTTTGTGTTCATACACAAAACCTGGATCCACACCTTCCTCTAGAATTGTTTTGATAATTAAATAAAATACGTGGGATGCTCTTTTGGGGGAAAAGGTGTGGACAGTGTTTCCTGGGGATTGGTCTCAGGGACACTTTATCACTGAACTACATCCCCAGACCTCTTATTTTGTTTATTTATTTATTTGACATAGCCTTGCTAAATTGCTGAGGCTGTCCTCAAACGTGATCTTTCTGCCTCAGCTTCCCAAGTTGCTGGGATAACAGGTGTGGGCCACTGTTTCCAGATGTGGGTCTCTCTCTCTCTTTTTTTTTTTTTTTTAAAGAGAGCGACAGTGAGAGAGAGAGAGCAAGAGAGAAACAATTTTATTTAGTTTTTCATGTGGCTTTTTTTCATTGCTCCGAGACTTCGTTGTTTTGGGTTGCTCTTAATACAGAGCGTGGGACCGGAATCAGTGTTCAATAAATGTTATCTGTAATTAAAGCCAGTAAAGTAGAGCTCGAGGCAAAAAGCAGTAACCCGCAAAGGATCGTAGGTTATATAGAAGAATTCACACCACGGAAAATTGGGAAATAGCACAATTGCAATGGAAAATTTTAACACACCACTTTCAGCCTTTCTAAGATGTTTTCTTACTCTATTTTTCCTCCTAGTATTGGGGATTGGACCTAGGGGTGCTCTACCACAGAGCCACATCCCCAACCCTTTGTTATTTTTAATTTTTTGAGACAGGGTCTCACTAAATTGCTGACACTGGCCTCGAACTTGCAGTCCTCCAACCTCAGCGTCCCAAGTGGCTGGGATTACAGATGTATGCCACCACTACCAGCCCAAATTCTGCTTTTTTTTTTTTTTTAAGAGAGAGGGATAGCAAGGTGAAGAGGGGAGAGAGAGAGAGAGAGAGAATTAATTTTATTTAGTTTTTCACGTGGCTTTCACTGCTCCAAGACTTTGTTGTGTACTTGGTGCTGGGGTTTGAACTTGTAAATCTGCGCATGCTGAGCAAGTGCTGCAACTGCTGAGCCACTGCTCCAGCCCTGCTTTTTTTGAAGTAAAAAGAGATTTCTTTATGTCATGGAACACTATAAATGATTGGACATTCTCTACTTAACTCATTTTTAGTGTAGCATTTTGATCTCTCCATCTTTATATTTTGTGAATTTTACAAGGGTCAGCCATGTGTGGTGGTGGATTTCTGTAATTCCAGTGATTTGGGAGGCTGAGGCAGGAGGATCACAAGTTTGAGACCAGCCTCAGCAACTTAGCAAGACCCTGTCTGAAAATAAAAAGGATGGGGCTGGAGAGGTGGCTCAGCCGTTATGGCACTTGCTTTGTATGTGTGAGTACGGGAGTTCAAACCCCAGCACCACGTACACACCAAAGTCTCAGAGTAACGAAGGCCACATGAAAAACTAAATAAAGTTGATTCTCTCTTTGAAAAAAAAAAAGAATTGGGGATGTATGATGGTCTAATTTCACCTGGGCAAAGCCACCCTGCTCAATGTCCCTCAGTACCTGATAATTGACTGTGAAGGTGGTCTCATAGCTGGAGATGGGTCCTTGCAATACTACATATCCTGAACCTGAACATCAACTAAGCATGCTAGCTAAAACAACAACAAAAGCAGTATCAAAAACCAGTATCAAAAGACCACACCATCAACCACTAAATATGGTAACTATCTGGAAGTTCAACAGGTCATGACAAAGAGCTTCCCGTACTCAATGGACCCAACCCCAGCCATAGCCAGCCTTATATAGCCCGTGTTTGAAATTCCCTCCCAGTGGCTCCTGGAAAGGTCAGAGCAAGAATTGGCCCAGTTACACCTGGCTATAAGCTCTCCACCATTGGGCATCTCATTGTTTAGCCTCCGGGACCTTTCTGACTTTCATAATAAGAATAATAAAGGACTTTGGAAGTGTTTTGCTTCAGTGGGTTATGGAGAATAGTATTTACTTGTTTAGAAATTAAAATTTGTAAGATAAAAGAAAAAGGCATCAGCAGTGACTGATATTGATGTACTTGGGCAAAAACACTGCTAAAAGGCAAAGGAGATAGGGGGAAAAAAGAGCAATCTTCCCTCCAAGCTCCACTCCCAAGAAACAACAATGGCCAGGTCTGGAGCAGTGGTTCATGGGTACGGCACTTGCCTGGCATGCGCAAGGATGCAGGTTTGAACCCTAACACCTATGTAACGAAGTGTTGGAGCAATAAAAAACAGATGAAAAACTAAAAAAAATTTAAATTGATTCTCTCCCTCTCTGGAGCGGTGGCTCAGCGGTTTCGGTGCTTGCCTGGCAAGCACGAGGACCCGGGTTCAAACCCCAGCATCATGTACACAGCTAAGTGTTGGAGCAACTAAGGCCATGTGAAAAACTAAACAAAGTTGTTTCTCTTAAAAAAAAAAAATTAAAAAAAAAAAAGATAATCAGGGGCTGGGGGTGTGGCTTGGTGGTAGGGCACTTGCCTGGCATGCACAAGGCCCTGGGTTGGATCCCCAATGAAAACCCAAACAAAAAACAACCAAGGAGTCACATTCCAAAAAGCAGATTAACTGAGAAACTTTCTTAGAGAACTAGATATATAACATCCAGGTCTCTAGTGTCCTAGGCTGAGGACACAGACGAGGACACTAATGTCCTGGTGGTAAAGAGCTGGAAGGGATAATGCAGGCTTCTTAACTTTTCTACTCTGTTGTGGGTTGAATTGTGTCCCCCTCCCTCTGAAATTCACAGCGGTGCACTCCAAACCTCCAGGACCTCAGCGTGTAACTGACTCTATGTGGGCACTCAGAGAAGTAATTAGGGTAAAACTAAGGTTATTGGAGTGGGCCCTAGGCTGGTCTGACTGTTTTCCTTATGAGGAGGCGATTGGGACACAGGCTAACACAAAGGCAAGAAGACCAAGCAAAGCACAGGAGAGGGGCCTCAGAAAAACTAGCACTGCAGACACCTTGACCTTGAATTTCCAGCCTCCAGAACCATGGGAAAATCCACTTCTGCTGTTTCCATCTGTGCTTTGTTACAGTCTTGGGGAACTCACCCACACCCCTAGAAGCAGAGGGAGCTTCCTTGGGAACCCATCCCCAAAGCACTGAAAGTGGCTTAGAGCAACCCCCAAATTTCTTGAATTCTTTTATTAGCATAAACACGAGCCCATTTCAGAACCTTTAGTATAAACATTTTAAATTAATTTCCAAGAAGTAAAAATTGTTAGATCCTGCTCCCAACCCCCTGCACAGGGAGAAGCACAGGCTACACAAGCCTCAGGAAGGGAGCTGCTGGAATTATCATTTTCCTATGATTTTTTTCTGAGCCTTGGTTTCCTTGTCTGTAAAATAGGAATCACAAGACCCACTCAGGACATGCTGTTGAGTGTTTATGAAGACCCAAAGAAAATGACAGAAAATATTTGGTTTGTATCCCACATCTGCATAACACCAACATGCACAGAGGGGTTTCTCCAGGGAAAAAAGAAAAAGAAGAGAAAAGATCTATGTTTTAAGTTTCAGGAAATTAGAAGGAAATCACTGTCGATCTAGATGCATCGATTGCTGTATCCCAATTGATGAATTTTTGTTTATCACATCCAAATATGATCAATGGGGCTGGAGTGGTGGCTCAGCAGTAGATCACTTGCCTGACATGTGTGAAAACCCAGGTTCAAACCCCAGCACCACATTCACAACTAAATGCTGGAAAAACTAAAAACCAGATGAAAAATAAATTAAAATTAATTAAAAAAAATATGATCAGTATCTTCTGCTCGCTTCCTTCCACAGAAGCAAGAGACTGTCAGAAAGCGACATCTTGTGGCCTTTATGAGCTCTGCCGTATGGATTTTTAGTATTCCTAAACTCTTTCGTCAAGGGATTAAAAGACACCAAGCAACGTCCCTTGCCCCCAACACATTCCAGACATGCAGTTTACTAATTGGACACCCTTATGAACAATATATTTAAGTATTCATTTTTTAAAGTATCCATTTAGTATATTTACGTATTCCATTTATTTACTGAATGGTTGAGAAACTGATTTTCTATAAAAAAAATCAACCATTTGTGCACTAATAAGGCATTATAATAATTCAAGTTATCTGGAGTCATCATCCATGTTAATGTATTTGCTTTGTTGACTCAGATAATTTTAGTTCTTTATTAAGACAGTCACTTACATGAATGTGATTATACAGTTTTATTGAACATATTTTTAAAGAAACCTTTGGGCATTCTATTTTTTTATTTTTATTTTTTTTTTGTTTATTGTTTGGGCATTCTAATTAGCAAAACATCACATACTTTCTAACATATCTATTGTTATAGTTCGAATCTGTAATGTCCCCTTCAGGCTCATGGATTGAAGACTTAGTCTCCAACTCAGTAGAGTCATAGGTGAGGCTTTTGGGAAGTGGGCTCTGACCTCACCAGTGGATTAATCCATTAACGGTTCACAGTCTGCTGGGAGATGGTGGAGACTCCAGAAGGTGGACCTAGTTGAAGGGAGTTGGTCCTTGGGGACTGTATCTTTTCCCCAGTGGCTTTCCTCCACCATACCCTTCCACCATGATGTTTCTGTCTAGGAGCCAGCCTACGATGAGACTGAAACCTGGGAAATTGAGTCAAAGTATATCTTTCCTCCTCTAAGCTGACTTTCTCAGATATCGTCACAGCAGCAGAAAGCTAACACACTATTTTTTGAGTGATATGATTTTCTATTGATAAGCTCTAAGTATTCATGTTTCACATGTTTGATTTTCCAAATACATCTTTTATGAGCATTAGATTCATTTCAACCCACAAGTCCTTTGCAAATAGGGGTTCTCATTGATAGTTTTTCCTGAAAAACAAAACAAAATAAAAAACCTGAATCAGACATGATTATGCAAAACTGGAGGACAGAAATAATCTTCAGTTTTGCATGTATACCTTTATGAGGTACACATATATCATATACATATAATATAAAATGACCTCAGGGGCCAAAATGGGCTCTCCAAGTTATCTGGCAGGAACTCCCTCTTTATTATTTTTTTTTTAAAGAGAGAGAGGGAGAAAGAGAGAATCAGGGTTGGAGTGGTGGCTCGCAGTTACGGTGCTTGCCTGGCATGTGCGAGGACGTGGGTTCACACCCCAGCACCAAATACAGAATGAAGTGTCAGAGCAATGAAAGCCACATGAAAAACTCAATAAAACCGATTTTCTCTTTCTCTCACCATCCCTCTCTCTCTTTAAAAAAAACAAACGAGAGAATCAGTTTTTCTTTTAGTTTTTCATGTGTCTTTGGTTGCTCCAACACTTAGTTGTGCATGTGGTGCTGGGATTTGAACCTGGGTCCTCGTGCATGCCTGGCAAGCACAATGCTGTTGAACCACTGCTCCAGCCCTGGCAGAACCTCTTTATCAAAGAACTGCTCCACGGGTCAAATCTTGCTTGACTAAACATAATGGAAACTCAGTCCCTTGCTTTAAGCACTGTGCTAAGATAAAGAACTTTAAAAGGAATCAGCTGGCCTGGCACACATGGAAACAGGAAAAGCTCTCCCATGTTATATTGGATTCTTTTTTCCCCTTTTTTAGAGAGAGAAAGAGAGAGTTAATTTTATTTTTTTTCATCTGGTTTTCCTTTTTCCTCCACTTAGTTGTGTATGTGGCGCTGCGGATTGAACCTGGGTCCTTGTGTATGCCACACATATAAGCAAGCGCAGAACCACTGAGCCACCGCTCCAGTCCATCCATTTGAATTCTAAATGTGAAAAAGATTCTGTAAAGCAAAAATTCAGTTCTAGGAAAACATGCATTTAAGATTATTTTATATTTATTTTATTGATTTATTTATGTATTTTACTGTGAGCCTCAGGACCAAACCCAGGCCACACAATTGCTTTAACATTGAGCTAAAATCAACCTAATATCTCGTATTTTAAAGAATGAGAAAACTGAGGGGAATGTTTTTAATTTAATTATCACAAATTTTTAAGTCAGAGAAATGAAAAACTAGACTTCTGTGTTTTGTGTTCTTAGTATATTATGCTTGGCAAGAAATGTGGTAACATGGTTTACTGGGTGGGGCAAGGAATGTCCCATGGGAGATTAGTTGTTAAATTTTAGCAGTGTGTCCACAACTTTTCTAGTGTCTCTGGAGTTGGTGTCTAGATCGAAAATCTGGTCCCTTTACTCACTAGCTGGCTAATATTGGAGCAAGTAACTCAACCTGTCTGCGTGAGCGTTGTCCTCTATTTAAAAGAGGATAATTCCAATACCTATCCCTTAGTGTTGTTTGGCATCGTGAGATAAAGCTGTCTGTGCTTAGCACAGAGTCTGTTCCATCGAAATCACTGAATGAGCCAGCAGTTAAGTTGCTGTAATCCCAGCAACTCAGAAGCCTGAGGCGGGAGGATCACAGGATCACAAGTTCAGGGTCAACCTGGTCAATTTAGTGGAAATCTGTCTCAAAAACAAAACAAACAGGGGCGGTGCTTGCCTGGCATGTGTGAGGATGGATGCAAGTTTGAACTCCAGCACCACATACACAACAAAGTGTTGGAGCAACAAAGGTCACATGAGAAACTAAATAAAATTGATTCTCTCTCTCTCTTTCTCTCATTGTCTCTCTCTTTAAATAAATAAATAAATAATAAAAATAGAAAGAAAAACCTTGAGAGGTAGCTCAGTTATAGAGCATTCTGGGCTTAATTCCCAGTACCAAATAAATAAATAAATAAAATAAAAATAAAAGCATGGGAACCATTAATGTTATTATGCATTCTATGAAGCATTGGTCCTCCATGCTAGTAGGAAACGTCCAATATTTATTTGATCCAGATTTTGTACAAATCTCTCACTTTTTTTTAAAAGAGAGAGGGACAGTAAGAGGGAGAGAAAGACAGAATCAATTTTTATTCAGTCTTCCATGTGATTTTCGTTGCGCCAACACTTCATTAGGTGGTGTTGAGGCTCAAACCTGTGTCCGTGCACATGCCAGGCAAGCACTGTAACTGCTGAGCTTCCGCTCCAGCCCCAAATCTTCCATTTTTATTCCAGGCTAGTGGAATATAGTTTTCTGTTCGTTGCAAATTTCACTAAGTTCTGGGAGGCTCTGAGCACTCCTAAATAGAAGTCAGCTAAATAGCAATATTTTTTCAATAAGGAATAATGTCCTTTTAAGAATGTGAAAAAAAAAGTGGGGCTATAGTTCAGCAGTATAGTACTTGCCTGGTCTTCGGTCCAATTCCCAGCACTGAAAACAAAATAAGAAAGTAAAATGGCCATGGTGTACCAGCTGTCACGAATCCCAGGAGTTGCCTGTTTCCTTCCTTTGGGTTTCTGAGAGCCTGACCCAGGGTTGCATGCAGGCGACCTCTGGTGAGCTCCTGTGACATTCACATGTGCTGCAAATCTCCAGGGCAGCTCAGAAGGACAGGAGCAGGGGGAGAGGGAGAATCAAGGTGGAGGCAGTTCTATGCCATTGTTTCAGATGAAGGTTGAGAGCCACAGAATTCGGCAAAAGCCACCCACTCAACGCCTCCAGAGAGAAGGCAGGTAATAATATATCTGAGCGAAGTGGGCTGGGTGTAAGGGAAAAGCCCCACGGAGCAGGCAGAATGCTGAACGTCAGTTGACGCTTGGATGTGGGTATTAGCAGACTGGCAAAGGCTGCGTGACCTGAAGAACACGTGACCTATACAAAGGAGGCCCTGCTTGGTTTCTCAAGAGAAACTAGAAATGCAGATTTTGTTTAATAATAATAATGATAAAACACTTTGTAGGCAAACACTGCGCAAGTGAAAGAAAACACTTTTCCCTCATAGGATTTTCATGCCATCGACTTGCAACCTGTGCTTTGAGTCTTTGGCTTTCTCCCTTCCAATCTCACACACCACAGGAGTTCTTGTCTCCCTGTTTGAACCCTTCCCTGGTGGGGAGGTCTCTTCCTTAACGGACTCTCCATTCCATTGCGTAAATATTGTGTTCAGCAAGTCAAAATTGCCTGTGTGGAATTTGCTGCAGTTTGTCTTGCTTTGTCCTTTTGGGAGAGATCTTTGTTTTCTGTTGCTGTCACAAAACACCAGAGACCGGGTACTTTGTAAGCAAACAGGTTTATTCAGCTCATAGTTGTGGAGGTGGAGAATCTAAGATTGGGCAGACCTACTTGTTTGGCCTCTGGTAAGGGCTTCCCTGGCTATGCCACAATGCATGGCAGAAAAGCAAAAGAGAAATGGTGTGGTCTCACTTTAATAAGCATCTACCTTTGGGGGCTGGAGTGGTGGCTCAGCAGTTGGAGCACTTGCCTGGCTTGCGGACCTGGGTTCAAACCCTAGCACCACATACACAATTAAGTGTTGGAAAAACAAATAAAATTGATTCTCTCTCTTTCTCACTCTCCCTCTCTCTTAAAAAAAAAAAAAAAAAAAAAAAAAGGAATCCACCGTTGTGGGAACTAACCAGGGTCGGTCTTGTGAGAGCTCCATTAGTCCTTCCCCAGGTCAGCACCCCCAGTGATGTAGTCATCTTCCTCTAGGCCTCAGCTCTCAAAGTTTCCACCACCTCTCAAGTTCCAAGTGGAGATCAAGCTTGCAGAATGTGAGCCTTTGGGGCACACTCTCAAACCACGTCAGGAAGCAGGGCAGCACCTTTTACATAGGAGGACTTTCCACGGGAGAAAACAGTGTCGTGCTGAGCCTTCCAACGGCCCCAAGGCTTCTTTGAACTGTGACCCCCCATGAAATGGTTTCTAGGCTTGTCATTGTTCAGTCCTCTTCTCCAGACCAGCTCCATCAGAAATCCAAGAACCAGAACTGGAGGTCTGATGGCAGGAGAGTTATATAGATACCTTGCATCTTCCAGGTGTTAAGCAAACGGGGACATCCGCCCTGCCAACTTACTCCTTCTCTTTTCCTTGTGACACTGGAGGGGGAACCCAGAGCCTCACGCATGCTAGACAAGAGCTCCATCACTGAGCCACACCCCCAGCCCCACAATTTGACCCCTTGATGTTATTTTGGGGTCATCAGGGACTGAGGAAAAGGAAGGTCCAACTTCTGCAAAGCCATGTGGAAAAGTGGGACAGTTTTTCTGGGGAAGTCATTTCCTTCAAGATGAAGAATGGGATTCTCACAGATGCTCTGTTGAGTGTGACCTGGTACCTCAGAATCTCTGAGGACGGCAAGGAGCCCTTCCAGTGAGGGACACACTCATATCATGCTTTATAACATGATAGAAGTCCTCCCCGGAAGAGGAAGAAGTCTGTCAGCCAGGCTCCCTGGGAGTCTGAGAATGGGTGCCGGGCACTTCTGGGGAATACGAGGAATGTGGGGCAGGACTGAGCATCCCTGGGAAGAATGGCTAACCCACAGCAGATGGCCTTGCAAGTGTCAGCACACCTCCCCAGGCCTGAAGAGCCACCCACTCTCCCACCCTGTCCCTTCAGAACTTCTCACCAGTGTTAGGATGTACTGGGGACAGGAGTGGTGCCTTGAGGTTGTGAGGCCCTGGAGGCTGTCTGTGTGTGGCAGAGGGAGCAGCTATCTATCTGGGGATGAGGCTTCCCCAGCTTTGAAGGATCACACCTCCAAATAGAATTAACAATGTTCTGCAAGGACATGTGTAAATGTAAACATTGATGTGTACAATATTTTAAACAAAACATTATCATTTCACTGGGCATGGTGGTGCACACCTGTAATCCCAACGACACAGGAGGATCAAGGCCAGCCTCAGCACATTAGGGAAGACCCTGTCTTGAAATAAAAAGGGATGGATGAAGGTGTAAGTCAGTGGTAAAGCACTCCTTCTTCTGAATCTGGAGGCCTGAGTGATCCAATTCTGTGGTCAGGGTAGGATGAAGAGGGAAGGGGGTCAGTGGGCATCTTGGCGGAGGATCTTAACCTCTTCTGCTGACAGCTGCCTGAGGGCTCTGCCTTTGCTGCTTCCATCCATAGAGCTACTTCTGCTCTCTCAGACTCCCCTACCCTCAAAATCAGGTCGCAGGATCTGCCAGGGGCTGGTTCATGTATCTGACAGGCATTGCTCCAAGCTGCTGGCTTGCCTCAGTTTACCCACACTCACATTGTCTGGGCCAGAGGCTCTCAGGTTGTGGTCTATGCCCTTGGGGGGATGCCATGGGTGAATCTCAGGAGTCTGCACCTCTCATGACATAAAAAAAAGATATGTTTTTATTTGAAAATAATCTAAACAAAATTAAAGAGGCATGCCCTGGGTCATGTGCAGCCAGCTACTTCTGCTGAGGCGGGTTAAGACAGAATGTTTGGGTTTTATATGAAGGCTCCAAGCATGAATTTGTACCTCGTTTGAACGTATCTACGGAACTTTGTACAAACACCTTGTCAGCATTGTGCTTTAAAAGGTGTCCACATGGTTTTCAAGTTTGAAAAATCCTGCCCTGGGTCTTTTCCATTGGAATTCCAGTGGGGGAAAATGAAGCGTCTTCTCTTTACATAGAAATCCTAACTTCCTATCAGTGCCAGAACTTTCCAGTTACAGGCTTGGCACCCAAAACAGAAGCCACCCACCTTGGAGAACAAAGATGCCCAGCAAATAGCTCTTAAATGCCACGGAGCCTCCAGGCTGGCAGCTGCCCTGATTTCGCCTCAGTCCTGAGGCTCTGAGTGTGGGGCTGATTTTGTGATGCAGTTGACGGAGGTGTTTCTGGCATGGGCTTCTGTATTGCTTCACTGAATTCAGGGTCTCTGAGAACCATGACTTTGTGGGATAGCATGTTTCCTGTTTGCATGTCGTTTGCCCTGCAGAAGTTCACATGCAAGAAGCTTGGTCCTGGGGCTGGAGCAGTGGCTCAGTGGTTACAGCGCCTGCCAGGCATGTGCGAGAACGCGGGTTCAAACCCCTGCACCACGTACACAACAAAGTGTCAGAGCAATGAAATCCATGTGAAAAACTAAATAAAATTGATTCTCTCTCTCACTGTCCCTCTCTCTCTCTCTCTCTCTCTCGAAGAAGGAGGAGAAGGAGAAGAAGAAGAAGCTTGGTCCTTAGTGTGGCAGTGCTGAGATGATGGAAACTTCAGGTTAGGTAAGTCATGGGGTCGCTGCCCTGGGGAGGGATCAGTGCTGGTGTTGGGAGTGAGTTCTCTTGAGAGTGTGCTGTATAAAGCAAGGCTTCTGCACATGCTCAGTTCCCTCCGCACTTCTTCACCGTATTGTGACCCAGCCAATGGGACCCTCTCCAGAGACCGAACAGAAGGGGCTTCCCAATCTTAGGCCTGTCCCCCAACTGTGAATTAGATAAACTTATTTCTTTATAAAGTACCTAGAATCAGGTATTCTGTTATAGCAATACAAAACAGACTACTGCATTTATATAACCAATGTGATCCAGGGTAAGCGTGCCCAGTGAGACCTAGGTGATTAATCCGAACTCCCTATTTTCCTATGCTTAGCCTTGGGAAAGGCCAGTGCCTCTCCAATGTTTCCATGACTTTCCATGGGGCTTATGTGCATGGTCACATCTTACTCCACATTCCTGTTTGTTCAGAGAACATATTTTTCCTTCTTATCTTGTAGTTGCCTCTGTTCCCTACTCTGGCCTCTACCCAAACACAGAATTTGTTCTCTTCCTGCATTTGCATCAAAACCCTCAAGACCTTTGGGTGTAGAGTAAATGTCACTAACGTTTTAGGGACCTTTTGCTGAGGGAGTGAAATGAAGATAAGGGAGGGGCTAACTTCCTGGCAACACAAATGACTTCAATTCAACTGCTTAAGATCCTTTCTTAAGTCATTTAGCTACAGTGCCCTGTTACTTGAGCACTGTCTGGGAGCAGCACAGTGTTTGTAAACCACTCTTACCTACACGAGCCTCTTTGACCTTCAGAGCAGTCCTGGGTGAGGTTTTACAGATGTAGGACCAGAAACTCAGAGAGGCTTAGTAACTCATTCAAAGCCACACAGCTAGGTAAGTGAAGGAGTAGAAACCCAGGCTCAGAACTTACAGTTTTAAGACAAGACCCAGGTCATCACACACAGAAAGGGTGTATGTTGTCTTAGCATCCAGATATCTGAGGCCACATGGATTCCAGGGTACATACTTCATACAACAGCCCAGTTGTCCTCAGGGGCAGCCATAGCAACCCCTTGCATTCTGCAGAGAGGACTGCCACCTCCCTCCCCTGCCTTGCTCCTTTTTCTCTCTTTTTTTTTTTTTTTTTTGCTGACTAACCGGTTTCTACTTGTCCTTAGGTTTGGGTATAGGCTGGTTATGGGTCGCTGCACAAAATTAAAATGCTAAGCCCTCTGTTCAAAAGCCATGAAGATTTCTAAATCAGTGACAGCTGAGAATCAAGCCAATCACGGGTGCTTTAAAATGACTGCGTGGCAAGCCTTTGGAGGTTAGTTCCCCCAGGCTGGGCTGTCTGCTTATCTTATGCTTCATCATCTCTTCATTACACATCTGTCCTCTGATTAGTCCATGAGATTCCTGAGACCTGTGTCCTGTTCACAGGTGTCCCCAAAGTGCGGGGGCCTCACTGGGGGCTTGGGAGGTCTGCGAGCAGGACCTGGAAGAACCAGGAAGAGAATCCTCGCCTCTAGGCAGGCCCCTGTCAGCATCATGTGTCAGACCAGGCCTGACTGGGTGAGCCGCTGGGACTTCTCAGGGGTTTCAGGCAGGGTGTGGCTCCCCAAGTGCAAGCAAGGTATGACAAGCCAGGAGGTGGGGGACAAGCAAGTGGCAAAGGCAAGAACTTCAGAACAGCACAGGCCCGTCTTGGGGACATGCATTTCGGTGCCAGCCCTTGGTCCTCAGGCGGCTCCAGCAAGGCTTTCTCAGCCTCCTGAGGCTTCCGCAGCCCTCCTCCCTGCCCAGCAGCATGTGGGGCCAGGGAAATCTTTCCCATAGGTCTCCAGTAGACCTTGAGGAGCAGCAGGGAGGAAGGCAGAATTCTGAAAGCTCTGAACCACAATGAGCTCTCACAAAAAGACCCCCTGGTTCCCACAGATTTCTTTTGTTCCTAAGTGACAGAAACCCTTCTCTGTATAAGCACAAAAGGGGACTTAGTCTTTCCAAGCAGACACTCAGAGCAGATGCATCTTTACCCGTCACCAGTCCTTCAGCCCAGATGACGGGATCAGAGTTCAGCTTCATGCAAGCCTTCCAATTTCTCTCCAGGCAGAGGGAGAGGTTTCAAACCTGAAAACAGCACCAGAAACCCAGAGAAGGGATCTGATTGGCTGAGCTTGGGTAATGAGCATGTCCCTGAACCAATCGCTGTATCCAGGATGGGAATGAAGGCGGGCCTCCAGATTCCCCCTCAGTAGGTCCCAAGCTTCCACCAAACACCTGGGTTTTGACTTCAGAGGGCCAGAAGTCGGCCAGACCGGCAAAACTGACAGGGGCTACCAGTCTGCTTTTACCATCTAACCAGCATCACCTCCTCTGCGGGTCCCTGGCTTTGAGGTCTTAAGAACTGATCCCAGAAGGATCCTTGTAGAGGAAAAGTTCCTCTGGACAGGGAACCACCTGGAAGGTCAGGCCCCCGCTGACCAGGCTGGCTGCTGCCCTTTCCCATCCTCCCTCAGAGGACCCCACTGTTGTCCTTACACCCCAGGGTAGGAGACCCCCAGGCAGCAGTTTTCAAATGGCTTCAACTCCAGAATTTCTTTCTTTGAGGCTGGGAAATAATCTTTATTTTATTTCATTCAGAAATGAGCCAGTCACAGCAAAAGGAAGACAAAGAAAACCTATTTGTAAAAAGCATGAAGTGTGAAGGGCAGCACTGCTCCTGGGCCTTTCCCTGAGGCTTCAGTGCACAAATACCCTGCTCCTCTGCCCCTCCAGGCCAAGCAAGGCACGAAGAACTTTGGTGATGACCACTAGGAGGATTTTCTTCAGTGAGCTGGCCATCCCTCCATTCACACGCTCTAAGAGGAAAGACTGTTTCCATCAATGGGTTCCACACTAAGTGAGAATATGTGATGGTTTCTCAAGAGTCGGAGCCACTGAGAAATGACTCCATGTTGTAGGGCCTCCATCTGTTGTCCTACTCTTCTCTCCTCTCTAGGTCAAGTGTGAGGAAGTGGGTTCAGGAGAAGAGAGCCAGAGTCTCAAAGCCAGGAAATCTGGGCTTCGTGCCTATCCTGTTATGATCTTTGGATTAACTTTGGTTCCAGTAACTGGGCCTCAGTTTCCCCATCTACACAATTAAGGGTTGGACAAGATGATTTCTACAATCTTTCTTAGCTCTAATTTCTGTGAGTCTAGTTCAGGTAGAGAATGAAAACCCATCAGGATTCTTGATTATTCCTGTCTTTGCCATGGGCTTATTAGGGGCCCTTGGGTGAATCTGTCTTCCATGATGAATTCATCTACTATCCTTGAACTTCCTGTATCATGCTAGAGGACTGTACAGGAGGTGGTGCGGAGTGGCAGGAATTCAGCAGGGCTCTCTCAGGCCAGGATGCAGTAGGCCTGCTCCTTAGCAGACTCTATCATCGAGGATCCTGTGACCTGGAAGCAGCCCTCCTATGAAGGCTGAGTCCAGCTGCCTTATTTCTGAGGCCCACACCTGGTCCCATAGCCTTGGACCTCTCCAGCCTGCCTTGGTCTCCTCTATCTTTGTTCTGTCTCCCAGTTCCAGCAACCAGTCTAGACACAGCTTGGCCAAAATGCTCAATTCTGCAAATCTTAGCTTGAGCCATGGGAAGATCGCTGCTCAGTAGAACACGGAGGAAGCAGACATGACTCTCCTCCTCAGGGTGCTCATGGTGCAGGTGGGAAGGGGACAGCATGAGTGTGCATCCAGTGCCATGAGAGAGGACAGAGTCCTCAACCCAGAAAAGAGGAAGAGAGGATTTCCTGTTGGGGGGACTAGAAAGATGAGATGGAGCCCCAGCTGAGAGCCCAGCACAGGGGAGGAAGTGCAGCCACCTCTGGATGGCTCCACCGGGTGCAGGGAGAGGCGGCAACCAGCCTGGCAAGGAGCAATGGGCAAAATCTTGACAGGCGAGGAAGGCTGGGGAGTCAGTGACATTTCCATATTGGCCAGGGGCCTTTTGGTTGCAAGTGATAGGAACTCAGTTCAAAGTAACCCTGGCAAGAAGGGCAATTTTTTGGAAGAAGAGAGTATCCCGGGAAGGCCTGACCAATGGAGCAGGAAAAGGCCCAGGGCACTGCTGGCCTTGAGGAGCAGCTAAGCAAGGACTTGGACCCCACCAGGACCCAGACCTTGCTCCTGTTTCTCTCAGTTGGCTCCATTTTTCCCTTTGAGGGCTCCTGGGGAAGGGATTTAATGGCCCAGCCTAGGTCAGGTTCCCACCTTCTGATCTGTCGGAAGTTGGGTTTGCAGGGTCACAGGGCTGCCCTGTTACTGTCAGCAGAAGGCAGGAAGGGACACTGCAGATCAGGCCATCCCAGAGCCGAGTGTGTCAGCAGAGGGATGTGGCCCACTGGCCTCCACTTAGGGAAGAGGACGCATGCAAGACGAGTTATTTTTTCTTTTATTCATAAAAACAAATCTGCAACAATTTATTAAAAATTGATACCATGCAGTAGGGGGGTACGAGAAATTCCTCATTTACATTTGATTCTGGCAGTTCCAGTCTAATTTAAAGAATTTGTGCACTAACATCATTGGAAAATGCCTTCAAGGCCGAAGCCTCTTCGGATATGGACCGGGTGTGTTTGCTGCATATAAAAGAACAGAACCATTAGATAGCTAGAGTCACTTCTGTGGGTCTTGTTATTCGTGGGGAAATTAAAAAACAAAATGGGTGAACCTACGGGATCAGTGAGACGAGAGAGTGTACTTCGTGGGTTAACCTAGAAGACAGAGCACGTTTGGGAGTCACAGAGGGTTACAGACGCACGCTCACCTCCGACAGTCCAATACTTTTGTTTGTTTCTTGTTTTTCCTGATATGCTGGAATAATATTTCTACAGGTATTCATGGTGTGTTTGTGTGTGTGTGTGTGTGTGTATACATTATGTACAATTAAGTGTCTCTTTCCCTTTGAAAAATTAATGTGATCCTTTAAATTAAATTTGGTTTTGGTGAAATCAAGAAAGCAAGTAAATACTGGTAATACACAGAGTGACAACACGATTTTTAGTGCCTAAACAGAGGAGGACTTCAACTTGACCTGTGATGTGTGAACATTTTTTTCCCCTAAAAGCTACAGTACCTCCGTAACCTCTCTTCAAGGAAGGGGAGGGGAAGCTGAGCTAGGTGAAGGAGGGTGTTGGAAATGTTGGCGATGGTGATTCCCATGGGTCCTTTCGTCAAAGCCCGGTGGTGACAACACTATATTCCTGACTGCAGTGGTTCTGGGAAGAGATTATTGCCTGTTGAAGCTGCCATTAGGATTCTTTAGGGACTGAGCAAACCGCTCGGTTGTGCAGACGTCTGGGGCGTTGTCAATCAGGCCTTTCTTTATCAAAGAATGAACCTGTCTAGGAATGTCAGAAAAGTCGTTGGGAGCCTCCCTCCAGCCAGGGTGTTTCAGACAGAGGGCCCTGCAGAAGCTTCTCTGGGCCGCACCCCCGGCTGCAGTAAGGGCTGAAGGTCATAGTCACAGGGATACCTCACAGGTCAGGCTGCTTACTGTTTGGGACAAAGCTTTTCCTGGAGGAGTCAGGTTTAGATCCTCAGAGTGACCCTGTGAGGTAGGCAGGACGGGTGTTATTTCAACCCCAACCTGTTACAGAGGGGAAACTGAGGCTCAGAAGACTCGAGTGGCTTGCCCAAGGTCACACAGGGAGTCGGAGGGGACTGAGGACTTGAACCCAGGTCTGTCTGACTCTCAGGCCAGTGCTCTTTGGGGCTCAATTAAAAGGGAAGAGTGACCTTATGAATGGGAGTCAGTCTGCTGACCGATCGTCCGCAGTGATCCCCAAGGGACAGCTCACTGGCTCGTCTGGAGGGAAGGCTGCCTTCTGGAAGACAAGGGAAGCCCTCAGCCAGCAACTCTCTCCCCGGGACACCAGGGATGTCTTTTAGCAGAATGCCCTCGATTTCACTTTGGTCAGAAACAAAGTCAATGAAAAAAAAAAAAAATCCCAGCCAGCCCTTAGGCCCTGATGGGAGAGTTAAAGTGCACAATCTCTCTTTACCGTGCTTGCTGGGAACAGGCATTCCATGATTAGCTCGGGTGGTCCCCCTTATTTCCGGGAACACTTGATAGGAACACAAGGACGTGGCCAGCGTGGTAGGTGCCTGACAGACTGCCGGTAATACTGCAGAGCGTGTCTGCAGTGACGTGCCCTAAATCCCCACGGTCCCCGGAAAGGGTGTTATTGTGTTAATGTGTGGCATTTATCAGAGTAACAAACATCTCATCCGGTGATGGCGGCCTGAGAGCATGCCAGTCCACCTGCTGGGGCTCCCCAGCCCCAGGGCTGTGCCTATCTGCTCTTCTGGTGGGCTCCCTGTGCCAGGGAGGCTGGGGTGGGCTGGCTGGCCGCTGGGGACCCGGTGCCCCTGCTCACCTTCTCCCCTACTAGAGTGGAGAAGGGCCGGTGAGGGCCTCAAGATGGTGACCCTCGGGCAGAGTGCGGAGGCGGCTGCTCCAGAAGCCCTGGCCTCTTCCCGAGGCTGCTGAGGGCCACTTGCTGAGTCTGGCTGGAGTTCTCAGCCTCTCTTCTTTGTCTAGAATGTTTTTCTCTTTTTTTTGCAAGTTTCAAATATCCCAGCTCCTCCTTGTTTGTGGACATTATGGAAGAAGTCATTTCCATTCCTCTTCTTTGTCAAAGAATAAGAACTTCACAAATAAGGCTCAAGGTCAGTGCCCAGTCCCCCGTCCCGTCCAACTGAGGGCCAGCCGAGCAGTCCCGAGAGGCGGCCATGGTGCCCCGCTTCTCCATGGCCAGAGCCCACGGTGCACCTGTGGCAGACACCTCTGCCCAGTGTGGTGCTGTCACGGGGGAGGCCCCAGCCACAGGCCTCCCACCCTTACAGGCCCGAGACCATGACTCGGAAGGAGGGTGGCACGTGTCTGTGGCGGGGGCTGGCGGTGGGGCTGACGCAGGGGCTGACACAGCTGGCGTCCACGCCTCCGATGGACGGGAGGTAGGCGTGGTGGAGGATGGGGAGCTGGAGGGATAGCCGGCGCTGGATGCTAGAGGGGAAGAGAGGAGCGCTGTTAGCGAAGGCTGTCTGGCTGCTCTCCACAAAGTCCTCTGGACCCACTTTGGCTAATACCAGCTGATGATAGGAGCCCCTCTTTCTCTGAATCAAGATCTGTCCTCTGACCATGCAGCCATCCAGGAGGTATTTAATGAACGCCTGTGGGTACCTCTACCACTCTGGGGATAACTGGGCAGCCTGGAATGAGCAGGGAAGATGCAGTCTTCCTCTGCCACCGCTTGCCCAGCATCCCATCGCTTCTTGCTGGGCCAATTCCAGCACATGTCTTCCTGGTCTTTTAGCTTTGGTGACCAGTGTCATCTTTCCAACACTGGAAGCCATGGAAGGGAAAGGAACACCCCCCACCCTTGAGCTGGAAATCAGGGCTCCCTGTCTCTCCAGGAGAATCCTCTCTCCATCCAGCCCTGTGTTCTGGTTCCCCCACAGCTCCTGGGTGCTACTCCTCGTCTTTGCCCACACTGTTTCCCATCTCAAACACACTTCCTCTGCATCCAGACCTGGTGAGCTAGTGTAGACAACCTGTCTCTGTGCTAACTCCCTCGGACAGGGAGCCCCTTCTTCCCTAAAGTCCCCAGGAGCACTTTGTAAATTCCCAGAAAGAAGCCAGGAAAGGCTGAAGGTGGGGCTGGGTCGGGGTGGGCTTGCTTGCCACCCATGGCCCCTCCTCACAGCCACACCCTTAGTCTTAATTGCTGGAAGGCTGCTCTGGGGACATGCCCGGGTGGCTGCTCCCCTGCTCTGCTCTGCTCCATTTTGTGCAGCTCTCTGTTGACCCACTTGGCGAACTGCATTCCCTGAGGGAGGGCACTGGGTTCTAACGCCTCCTTGTGTCCCCAGTGCCTGGCCACTCAGGTGACAACAAAAGAAAACAAAATGAGATCCAGATCTTAAAATTTCAATAGACAGGAGGCTGGAGTGTGGCTCTGCGGTTACAGTGCTTGCCTCACATGTGTGAGTACGTGAGTTCGAACCCCAGCACCGTGTACACAATAAAGTGACAGAGGAATGAAAGTCAAATGAAAAACTAAATAAAAATTGCTTCTCTCTTTCTCTCTCTCCCTCATTGTCCCCTCTTTCTTTCTTCTATCTATCTTTCTTTTTTTTTTTTTAAAAGCTTCAATAGACAAAAGGAGTGTTGCTAGTTTGTTAGGATGGGAGAAGGGCGTAGAAGCGCAAGCAGGACTGGGCAAGGTAGCACTCTTGCTTCTTTGATGGCTATGGCTTTGTGGTAGAGCCATCGTTCATGGGGCCACCTCATCCCAGCAGGGTCTCTTCCTGCACTTTATTTAGGGCACGGTGGGTTCTAAGATAGATGGGTACAGATGAAGTACGGCCCTTACTCCCCAAGGACCTGCTGCCCAGGGAGTCTTCTCCCAAGGGACACATGGGAGGAGAGTGCTGGAGATCCCCTTTAGAGATGCAAGGAGCCAGGGTACCATCAGCTGTGATCTACTCCTTAGGGCAAGGGTGTTGGCAGAGAGTCCAGGAAGAAAGGGGAGCTGAAGAATAATCGTGGGGCTGGGCGAAAGGAGCTCTGTCCAAGCGCCCAGGTCGAGGCCCTCTGCCTAGGCCACGTGGGAGTATGTGTCCTGAGGCTGTGTGCGGCATCCTGTCTATTAGGATCCTGGTTACCTTTCCTTTGCCTCAACACTTACTTGCCAAGAACCTACTCAACGCTGGAGCCTGTGTGGGGACGTAAGGGGGGCTTGCCTTACCCTCAAGGACACTCCAGTGAGGCAGGGCAGTGTTGGGGGGACTGCTGAGGAATGCCATGGAACACTGGCGACTGTCCTGGGCTGGGGCCGGCGGTCTTGGAGCTCAGGGGGCCTGATAGGCCGTTGGCTCTAATGCTATGGGGTCGGCGATTCTGCTGCATTGGCTGGTTCCTCTCTGCTTGTTGTTTCCCAGTGGCCAAGCTTCAGAGTTTACAAGTCTAACCTGCTTCCAGTGTGCTTTCTTTTGGAAAGAACTGAACTTGCCAGCGGGAACACAGCTCACAGAGGAGTTTGGGCCTCTGCCTAGACATCGCCTTCTCACTGAGTCTTCTCTGAGCACTCCCCCTAAATGAGATTCCTTAACCCCTCTGTTGGTTTATTTTTCTTCAAAGCAACCATCGCTTAGCACACTATACCTTTTTTCCCCCTGAAATTCATCTTTTTTTTTTTTTTTAAGGTGGCTCTGGAGATTGAACCCAGGGTCCTGTGTGTGCTAGACAAGTATTCTACCACTGACCTACATCCCCAGCCCTCATGCCCTGTGTTTTAATGAAGTTATTACCCTGAAGGACAGAATGAAGCTCTAGAAGATATGGTAACCATGAAAGGGAGAGATTTTTGTTTTCTTCCTTGCTGCGTCCCCCTGCCTATGTCTGAGGCATACCAGGTTTCCGTAAACGCTGAAGCAAATGTGCTTAGGCAAGGGTTCATTTGGTATCTAACAAAGGCATCGAGCTAAGGGGAGAACATGATTTGATGCTGGACAGGCCCACGTTCTAGTCCTGCCTCCTGTGCTTAGCCACTGGGTGAGCTCGGACAGATCACCTCCTCTCTTTGTTTATTCATTTTTTATCGGTTAAAAAGGGTATTGTGATTTGACCTGTGTTGTGGGATGGATGTGGGGTTTCAATAAACCAATGGGTGGGAAATGATGCAAACTGTAAACAGCCATGGCTCATGGCGTCAGGACCCTGGCTCAACTGGAGATCCTAATGCTTCTCCAGGAGAAGGTACTTACTGTTCTGGGGAGTTGATATCTTCTATGGGATCTTTGCATGTTCGGGAGGGCTCTGTTGTGTTCCACTGTAGCTGGGGATTTTGATCGAGGTGATTTTTTAAAATGGCCTTTCCTCCATCTGAATGCAAAACAATAGCGGGACAAGAGCTGTTAAATAAGTTTTTGAAAATCAACCATGCAACCTTCAGGATGCTTCCCCAGGGGAAATAATGTGAAAAAGTCCTGCTCCCTCTGCCTGCTCTGGGCCAGGGTTTGCAGCAGGTTTTCCGAGATGGAGGCAGTGAGTTGAGCAGCCTCCCCCAGCCCGGGGATGGACCTCTACCCTCTTTTTCTCCAAATAAAATGGGGGAAATCACATTGACTAACGTGGACAACACAATAAGACCCTTTCATTGGCACATAGAGATGTAATGACAAAGGAAGAACAAATCCCTCCAATGAAGATTTTTGGTAATCTTAGCAGAGATTAAAAAGAAATCGGAAACGGCTAGTGGGAGTATAAACTGATACAACCTTATTTGGGGCACTGTCAATATGCACCAAACATCATTAGAGGGGCATACCTTTTACCCAGCATTTCTAATCCTGGGAATTATCCTAGAGAGATGATCAGGGATATGTGCAAAGCTATTCAACTCAGCATCATTTATATCAAAATATTGGAACTGCGCTGAACTTGTCCAGTAATAATGCATTAATTCCAATTCTTCCATTCAAAGGAATATTGTGTAGCCACAAACCAGGCTGATGTGAATCCTCTCCACCCTCTTTGGACTTCAGAACCATCTGGGGAGATTTAAAGAAATATGAAGGGGCTGGAGCGGTGGCTCAGCGGTTACAGTGCTTGCCTGGCTTGAGCGAGGATGCAGGTTTGAACCCCAGCTCCACGTACGCAGCAAAGTGTCAGAACAACGAAAGCCACGTGAAAAACTAAATAAAATTGACTCCTGACTCTCTTTCTTTCCCCCACTGTCCCTCTTAAAAAAATAAAGAAATATGAAAACCGGCCCCTTCCAAGAGATCTGGAGTCGTTTGGTCGGGAGAGGGCATGGGGTTTTGTTTCTGCTGCAGCGGGCGACCTTGTGTATGTCTCGTCACACTCACGTGAGCAGCATCTGTCCTCATTATTCACGGAGGCTGTCTTTGCAAACTCATCTGCTTGTTAAGATTTATTGGCAACCCCCACCCTGGCGCTCGCGATGCTTCTGTGGTGATTTGCTGGCACGCAGAGCAGCTAGAGTTGTGAGTTGTCTGATGCTCATGTTCCCAGCTGAGGCGACATTCTGCCTTTCCGTTCAGCTCTCGTGCTATAAATAAGCTGCTTTTTTGAGGTCTATTTAGTGACACTTTTTTTTTTTAACTTTTTTTGTTTTTGTTTTTGGGATACTGGGGATTAAACCAGTGGTGTCACAAATACTAGGAAAGGACTCTACCACTAAGCTACATCCCCAGCCCTTTTAGTCATTTTTAAATTTCATTTTGAGCTTGTCAAGTTGCTCAGGTAGACCTTGAACTTGGGCTCCTCCTGCTTCTGCCTCTGGAGTAGCTGTGATTACATGCATGCACCACCATGCTGGGCTCATATCTTATGATGATGACCTTGCTGTTTAAAATGACTCTGTCCAGGGTTCCTAGACACTGTGAGGTGCCTTATACAGGAAATCCATAGGTAAGCTTCTATTAGGCATGAATTATAGCGCTGTCAGCCGTGAGTCCAATGTTAGCGAATCAACAACCTATAAGGCTGGGTGACATGACGCATACATGTAATCCCAGCAACTCAAGAGGCTGAGGCTGGAGGATTGCAAGTTCAAGGCCAGACTCAGCAACTTAGTGAGGCCCTAAGGAATGTAGCAAGACCCTGTTCAAAATGAAAAATTGAAAAAGGACCAGAGATGTAGTTCGCTAGTAGAACACCCTTGAATTCCATTCTCAGTATTATAATACACCCACCCACCCACACCCACACACACACACACACACACACACACACACAAACACGCACATCCATGTATTCAATGAGATGTTTTTAGACAGAAACATGCAATAAACTAAAGTAAGGCCCTGATTAATTGGTAACAGGGTTAGCCTGTATGTGCAAAGGGCTCACAGCAACCTCACCCTGAACTCGTGTGCACCAATTCACTGTTCATGGTGACTTTATAGAACAGAAGTGCACTGCAACCACCAATAATGGGAACTGGCTGTCTATCTATGGTGCTGTGGTCTGAATGTGTCTGCCCAAATCCACGTGTGATTAAGCCTCGAGGGCGGCGCCCTCATGGAGGGGATTGGGGACTTCATAAGAGGGCTTGAGAGAGAGAACTTGAGCGCTTCTGTTTCGCCACCTGGTAAAGATGCAGCGTTGGAAGCCATCTCAAAGCAGAGACTAGATCTCATCAGACACTGAACCTACCCACATGTTGACCTCGAACTCCAGTCTCCAGAACTGTGAGAAATAAATTTCGGTTGTTTACGAATCATCCAGTTTGTGTTATAGAAGCACACTCAGGTTATGATACCTAGAATAAATTCCAGTGGCGGAGGCGGTGGGGCAGAATAATCTCTACTTCAACCAGCAACGTTTGAGATGCCCCCTGCCCCACCAGCTTTGTGCACTCTTAGCAACTTTCTCATCTCTGATCTTTGCCGATCTTTTCGTGACAATGGTGTCTTGCTGCAGATTTAATTTGCATTCCTTTAAAAGGAGTTAGATTGAGCATTATTTCATAAGCAAAAGAACTAGTTTTACTTTTTTTGTGAATGTTCTTTTGTTTGTTTTCATTTGGATTATTGGTCTTTTTCTAATTAATTAGTATATGATTATGTATATTTTATATATAATTATGTATAATTTATCCTTATGTATAGGTACATGAGTTTGTTAAAATTTTATTTGGCTTAGTTTATTGTTTGATTTTTTTTTTAAAGAGAGAGGGACAGCGAGAGAAAGAGAAAATTGATTTTATTTAGTTTTTCATGTGGCTTTCGTTGCTCTGACCCTTGGTTGTGTATGTAGTGCTGGGGTTTGAACTCATGTCCTCGTGCATGCCAGGCAAATGCCATAACCACTGAGCCACTGTTTTAGCCCCTATTATTTGATTTTTAAAAACGTACTTAGGGGGGCTGGAGTGGTGTCTCAGTGGTTATGGTGCTTGCCTGGCTTGCAGGAGGATGCGGGCTTAAATCCCAGCACCACATATACAATGAAGGGTCAGAGCAACGAAAGCCACATGAAAAACTAAATAAAATCGATTCTCCTTCTCTCTCTCTCTCACTGTACCTCTCTTAAAAAAAAAAAACATACTTATGATGCATTTGCACTGTGAAAATTAGTTTGGCTTTGAAATGTTTATTTTTTAAATTTTGAACAGCAAATCAGTTTATTTTGAGACAGAGCCTCCCTACGTCACCCAGGCTGGTTTTCTGCTTGTGGGCTCAGGGACCCTCCCGCTTCAGCCTCTCTGGACAGCGAAGTGCATCACCACACTGGGCTGGAATTGAGCTTGTTAGTCTCTTTCTGTGCTTTCTGTTGCATAAGCGACTATGAAAGGCCTTGCCCTGAGATTATCTTTAAACATTGTCCTTTCTTTCAGTACTTTCATGGTTTTGCTTTTAATATTTAGGATTTTTATCTATGTGGAGTTGTGTTATGGAAAGCATGAGGCAAAGATGTACCTTTATGCTTTCCAGAGGGTTATGATGAAATTTACTGAATGATTCACTTTCCCCCACTAATTTGAAATGCTCACTTTTACAAGATACTAAAATTATGAGGGGTAATTTTTAATCTTTTAACTTCTCTGTAAACATTTTTGCAATCAACATCTTATGTAATAAGAATTTTATAATACTTCTCCCTCCTCCAGGATTGGGGATTGAAACCCAGGGGCCCCCTACTGCTGAGCCACATCCCCAGCCCTTTTTATTTTGAGACAGGGTCTCCCTAAGTTGCTGAGGCTGGCCTTGAACTTGCAATCCTCCTGCCTCAGCCTCCCATGTAGCTGGAATTACAGGTGAGTGCCATCACACATGGCTATAATATTACTTCAATAATAAGAATACTTACTACTATGAGAGTAAAAAAAAAAACCCAAAATGCTTTTTATCAATTAAAAATATATAATAAATTAGTGACTCTATGGTAATGACAAAAATCTAAACAATGGAAAAGTCACAAAATAAAATGTAAAATAATCGGTCTTCACTGAGGCAGGAGGAAATTTAGCAATTTGTAACAATTTGGTACTTATTCTTCCATAACTTTTCTTTCTTTCTTCTTTTTTTTTTTCCAGCCCTGGGGACTGAACTGAGGGCCTCATGAATGCTAGGCAAGTGATCTACCACTGAGCTACACCCCCAGTCCTCTCCCTGACCTTTCAAAAATGTACTGGTTTTCTGTCTTCCTTTATTTTTTTCTTTTTCCTTTTTTTGGTATTGGAGATTTAGCCCGGGGACACTTCACCACTGATCCACATCTCTAGCCTCCCTGCTTTTTTGATTTTTTAATTTTGAGACAGAGTCTCACCAAGTTGTGTAGGGCTTTGCTAAGTTGCTGAGGCTGGCCTTGAACTTGCAATCCTTCTTTCTCAGGATCCTGAGCTGTTGGTCAAAAAAATGTACTTACACACACACACACACACACACACACACGTATTTGTGTGTATGATGCTGGCTTTTTTCACTTGGAGATTTTTCCATATCTGTACAAACAGATCCACTTCACTTTTTAATGGTTATGTAATGTGCCATGCTTGGTCGGATCATAGTGAATGAAGCCACTTCATATGATCAGCATTGAAGTTAATTACAGGCTTTCTCACCTACGAATAATGTGATGAATATCCACGGGTATGCCTCCACACATCCTTCCAAGGGAAAATACATCCAAAGGAATGTGGGATGGAGAGGTCAGAAAGTTAACACTTAAATGTGGAGAGTTCTGGCCTGATTTCCAAACATCACAAGAGAATAGGAGAATTCCCACTTTCCCATACTCTCACCCACACCGGCAATCATGTGCGTGTGCATGTGTGTGCTCAGGATCAATCCCAGGGCTTCATGCATGATAGCTACCACTGAGCTATACCCCCGGTCGCACACACCAGTCAACTTTTAAAGCTTTGCTGAGAGGTGGGCAAAAAGCAGTCTGTGAGATGGGCATAGCAGTACATGCCTGTAATCCCAGCAACACTGGAGGCTGAGGCAGGAGGACCTCAATCAAGTTCAAGGCCAGCCTCAGAAATTCAATGAGACTTCTCTCAAAATAAAAAATAAAGGACAGGGGATATAGTTCAGTGGCAAAGCACTCAGTGCCCAGTAAAACACACACACACAAACACACACACACACACGGGTGTGTGTTGTGGCTCAGGCTTCCCGAGTGTTTGGTGAGGTTGGGCATTATTTTTTTTTAGTACACTGATGAGGCACATTTGAAACATTGTTCAGAGAGGTAAATGTAAACTGTTGGCTGAGAACAAAAGGGATTGCATCAGTGCCCTGGAAGTGCTTGCATACATGTGCACCTGGCACGTGAGGGATGGGAAACAGAAGCCCGGGTCCAGTCCTGGGGGGCTCAGAGCAGATACTGAACTGTGGTCAGGAGACAGGCTGCCGGTGCTCCAGCTCTGTGTGTGACGTCAGACCAGTCCCTTGCCCCCTTAGGGGAAGATGGCCAGCGGGCATTGGAAACCCCAACAGTCATGTCCAGGTCCCACCTCCCCTTACCTGTGCTCTCTGTGAAGTTCCCGAGATTGAGGATGTCATTGAGCTCTTGGTAGTGGTTCTGTTTAATGTACGTGGTCTTTTCTGGTGTGTCCTGCAGTTGCATGGTGACCTCTTCCAAGTCTTTGTCCAGCTAGAAGACAATGCCCCCACTAAGTCGCTGTCCTCCCCTCCTGGGCCCAGCCCAGGCAGCTAGTCAAGAAGGGGGCTGGCCCTGCGCACCCTGCTGAGGAGATGCACTATTCTACTGCTCTGGCCTAGCAGAAGCTGTGACAACCTGTGTAGCTTGGACCTTGATGGGGAGGCGGAGCAAGCCCATGAGGCTCAGGTGTGGCACTGACAGCCCTAGGGGCAAATCCAGGCTGCTCCTGCTGCTTATGAGTCTCAATTTCTTTATCTGTAATGAGACAACCATTGTACCTACCTCTTACGGTGTTGTGGGGATTGAATGAGATGATACATGGAAAGCGCAGCCGGTGCAGTCCCGGCACCTCGTAAGGGTTAACTTGCTACCATAGTTATAGTACTACAAGCTGTATTAGTGGCACCTAACGGTGAGGAGGACAGAGATGCAGCGTTCATAGCTCTGAGCCTCACCCTCTTACGGAGGCTCAGACCAGCAAGGGGCTTGGTCCCTGTCATGCCCAGGTTACAGAAAAATCAGAAGCAAGTCCTGGGGCAATTCAGCCCGCAGAAGCCTGGGAGTGCCTGTGTTGGTGCGTGTGGGGCAGTGGCTGACGGAGCAGGTAGCTGCCATCGCACTACAACAGAAGGGAGAGGACCTTAGAAACTATAAAGTGCTGTTCAGGGGCGCAGCCACCGTTTACTCTCTTTTCAGGTGGAGAAGAAGATGCCCTCCCTCCATTTTGCATGTGACTCACACAGCAGGGCTAGGATCTAAGTAAGGATGGGAGGAACAGGAGGCCAGCTTGTGATTCAGTTCCAGGGGGAACAACTCAACCTTTTAGGCTTTTAACAGTGGCTTGGTTTTCTTCATGGCTGAAGGGTGTGAGAAGAAGTGCAATGTCAAGGCTCAGAGATATTCATTGCAGAGGTCAGAGCTGAAACAGAGTCTGCAGTGGGCTTTGAGGGACAGGACGCTTTCTTGCTTTGCACTGGGGGCTGCTGGTGGGTTGCCTGATCCTAAAACAGTCATTTCAGGTGCATGGGCTACTAGCAGTGCTCTCTCTGGCAGACTTCAGTGAGTACCCCCAAGTGGCTGCCGGATTTAGCAGATTTAAAAATACATTCAAGGGGCTGGAGTGGTGGCTCAGTGGTTACGGCACTCGCCTGGCATGTGCAAGGATGCGGGTTTGAACCCCAGAACCACATACACAGTGAAGTGTCAGAGCAAGGAAAGCCACATAAAAAACTATTGATTCTCTATCCCTCTCTCTCTTTAAAAAAATGCAGTAAAATTTGAATTTCATATAACAAAACACCTTTCCCCCCAGTACAAGTACATCCCCAATGTTGTAGGGGATATACTTACACTGAAAATATGATTGGTTGTTTATCTGAAATTCAAATTTAACTGGGCATCCTGTTTCTAACCCGGAAACTCTACATGTCACCTCTTCCCTGCAACCATCCAGCCTCCTCTGTGAAGCTCCTGCCAATCAATGTAGATGGAGCAGGTCCAGAATGTGTGCGATTTCTGTGTCACTTAAAAGACAACGTCTTGCATGGCTTCCTGACTCTCCTGTCCCTGAGACTGAGAGGAGGACTTGCCCTCTGCCCAGGGTTACCTGGGGAGTGTCAGGAAACCAGACAGGAGGACCTGCTCCAGCAGGAACATGGGGTGCCGAGTTGCCCAACTGGGACCTCTCGGGACGCTCAGAATTACCCTGCTTTCCTCTGTAGCCTCTCGTTACTGCAGGATAGCCACACCTAAGCCAACATGGAGCTTTGTTCCTTTCCTGTCCCCACACTGAATCAGCAGACCCCAGGCCCTAAGGTGGAGGGGCAGGCGGGCCACAGAAGTTCCCCTCCCTGGTTTCAGAATCTGAGATTATGACCTCTCTGGAATATTCCAGAACCAGATAAGACCCCTCAGGACAAGGGTGAGCACTGCAGCAGCAGAGCCTCCCTCCAGAAAAGCCTCTGCTGCAGGTCACCTACGTGTGGTTCCAGGTCTGGCCGACCTGGAGGCTCAGGGATCTTTTGGAATCGCTTTCTCTCTGAGGATGTCTTGAATTGGGCCTTGCTGGACTCCAAGAGCCTGGACCAGGCTCCGATGACTTCACCTATCTGGTGGGTGCTGGCGTGGTGCCGGCTGCCCTAGGGCAGCAGAGGGCTGTGCCGCAGGGAGGTCCTGCAGGGCGCAGGGACAGGAGGTCCAGGGGGAGGTGGCCGTACCTCTGTGATCTTCATCCGCAGCCGGTGGTTCTCTGACTGCAGGCCCTCTAGGCGGGACGTGCTCGCCTGGTTCACGCTGGTGACGGAGGTGGACGTTTTGGAGTCGTCTTTCCTCTGGTTCTGCGTGAACTGGAATCTCCTGTTCTGAGTTGCTGCATCTGGATTTGTTCTCAGAGTGATGAGCTGGAGGGAGGGAGAGCGCAGGAGCCTTAGTCCTTCCTCCCAGCCCCTCTGTCCTCCCCCCCCCCCCAGCATCTCCTGTCCTGGAGGCCACAGGGGCCCAGGAAGAGGCTGGGAGCCAGGGCCCCTGGGTTCAGGCCAGACCCCACCCTTGGCTTGGGTGTGACCTTGGTCTCCTGACCTTGATTCCACCGGCATCCCCAGGCCTAGCTAGGTGAGCCTTGCTCCTTGAGGAAGATAACCGCTGGAGGGGACACTTGTGACAAAGGATGGAGGAAAGGGAAGCCTCTGCTTGTGAGAGCCCCATACCTTCTGCAGACAGGCTGGTAAATAACATTGTCATTGTCAAAGACATTTTTTTTTTTTTTAAAGAAAGAGGGGACAGAGAGAGAGAGAGAAAGAGAGAAGCAATCTTTATTTAGTTTCTCATGTGACTTTCATTCCTCAGACACTTTGTTGTGTACGTGGTGCTGGGGTTTGAACTCGCGTCCTCGCGCATGCCAGGCAAGCGCCGTAACTGCTGAGCCACCGCTCCAGCCCCAAAGACATTTTTTTTAACAGCTTAAAAAATACATTTATTATCCCAGTCTGTAGGACAGGATTCTGGGTAAGGCTTAGCTGTATCCAAGACTTATTATTATTTTACATATATATATGATAAAAAGTTGCCATTTGACCCGGATCTTATCCATTTATTCTAGAAATATTTATGTTTCGTAGCAGGCTCTGGGCTCAGCACCGATCCATGGTTTCTGTCCACCAGGGTGTCACAGTCCAGAGGTAATAAAGGACTGGATCCTCTCCAGTCCAGAAGATATGAAGGACGGTGAGCCCACCAGACACTGTCACCTGGGCTGGGCTCTGTGGAAGCTCTGGAAGGGTGGTCAGGGAGGGAGCTCCGGTGGGAAGATAGGACATATGCAAATTCAGAGAGGCCTGGGGTAGGACATGTGCAAATTCAGGGAGGCACTTAGTGGGAGGGGCAGTCCATGATGAATGGGGTTCTCTGGGGGGACTGGAGGAGCCTAGAGAGTCCCGAGAGCCAGTCCAACATGCAGAACTTGGTTGTGATCAATGAGGAGCTATTGAGGGTGACAGAGCAGAATGCTTCTATTGGAGCTGGGCTTAGGGAACCATCTAGCATCTTTTTTGGGGATGGAGAGGGTCAGATTGCCGGCCAGGAAGCTGTGGCTCTGGCCTGGAGCCTGGGCAGGTGTGGACAACTAGAGGAGAGAAAGGGTGCATATAGACAGAGGTGGTCCTGAGGAACAGCCCTTGGGAGAAGCTGGCTTGGGCGGCAGGTGTGTGTGTGTGTGTGTGTGTGTGTGTGTGTGGCACGCGTGGTCTCCTTCCCTAAGGAACCCAGAGCGATTTCACTTTTTTCTCTTCTCTAGAGCAGATCCCCTCTCCCAGCCAGTCAAAAACTCAGTAACTCCTTCCTGCCCATTTCCTGCATCTTCCTTCATCCTGGAGATCCGCAGAGGTCAGGCTTCTCTCTCCATAGACCCCACTGCACGGGGTCCTCAGAGGTCAAGGCCTCTGGTTCACTTGCTCCCTGCTATGTGGAATAATGTGTGAAAAATGTCTCTCCAAGGAGTTCTGAGGGGGGCCCTTCAGGTAAATGGGAAATGTAAGTGCTTGCTACAAATGCTTCTTCCTTTTGACCCAATAACACCACTTGGATGACTGTGTCTAAAGGGAATAATTGAGGGAAAATGTGTTATGTAGAAAAACTTCACTTGTGATGTAACCAATCTGCAAGCACCGGAGTGCGCCCCAGGAAAGGAGCTCCGGGCCATGTAAACGCCTCCCAGGGATGGTTGCAAATGTGGGAGAATACAAAGCGCAAAAAGTTAAAAGGAGGGGCTGGAGCTGTGGCTCAGCGATAGAGCGCTTGCCGGGCATGTGCCAGGACCCCGGTTCAAACCCCAGCACCACATACACAACTAAGTGTTAGAGAAACAAAGGCCAGATGGAAAAAATAACATTGATTCTCTCTCTCTCTCTCTAAGAGACAGGGCAGAGAGAGAGAAAGACAGAATCAATTTTATTTAGTTTTTCATGTGGCTTTCATTGTGTCGACACTCTGTTGTGTATGGGGTGCTGGGGTTCGAACCCATGTCCTTGCGCATACGGGGCAAGTGCCGGAACTGCTGGGCCACCGTTCCAGCCCTTCTCTCCCTCTCTCTTAAAAAAAAAAAAAAGTTAACTGAATGAGGCAAACTGCAAAGTAAAATGTGCTACAGTTATGATCAAATCTTAAACAGCGTCATTTCCCAGCCTTTAAAACTCAGAAAGACCAGCAGGAAGCACATCACGAATGTTGACAGTAAACAACACCCAAGGAAACGTAAAGTTCTGTTCGTTTTGGAGCGATAGGACTAGGAGACTTCTGAAAGCCTAGCTCTTCTCTGCATTTAAAGAGCTTTCTACAGTGCGAGTCCTCACATTGTTTGGATGTTTGGGTGTGCGTCCCAAGGCTCATGTGCTGGACGCGCGGTCCTCGGTCCTCGTGTGGCAGAGGTGAGAAGGTGGGACCTTAGGTCATCGGTGGCATGCAGATTTTAATGTAGCTCTCATGGACAGGAAGTTGTTGTAAGAGTAATCCCAACTCCTGAACTGCTCTCCAGCTTTGTCTTGAGATGTGTTCTCTTCCTCCCCTGTGTGTTCCTGCTGCTGTGACTCCATCTGCTATGAGATCCTCACTGGAGCTTAGCTGGCACTGGGGCCATGCCCTCCAACCTCTATAACTGTGAGCTAAATAAACCTGTTATCTTTATAAAGTTAGCCAGCCTCAAGTATTTCATTATAGTAAAATAAAATGGACTGAAACAGTCATCATCATAAAAAGAAACTGTGTAAACCCTGTACAAAGCAGAGAAAGCCCAGAGGAATCAGAGGCCAGAGGCCCGGTACCTTTGGCACAAACACCAGGCAGAGGGTGATGGTGCTGCAGAAGATGATGACCAGAGCCACGATGCAGAACTGCACGTTGGGCTGGTCCCGGGTCAGGAAGGACACAGCGGCCCCGATGATGCACATGATCCCCACGTTGTAGACGCTCATGCCGATGTACTTGCTGTCGTTGAGTGCGGGGATGCTGACGTTGCGGGTCTCCCAAGCTAAGAAACAACCGAACAACTGAAATGGCGAACAGAAAGGGGAGATGGTCATTACCAAGTGGCGCACATGCTCGCTGCTCCAAGAACTGCCAAATGGGGGGCTGCTCAGGAGGGAGGGGCCGGAGGGTGGGAGGTGGGGGGCACTGTTGCCAGGCAGGTCTTCTGCCTGCCACCACCTGTCTCCACGCATGGCCCTGGGTTGCATCCTGCTGAGGAAATAAAGACTGAGACGTGTGACAGATGTCTGGTTCTCCTTCTCCCCCAGGACTGGTTCAGGCCCAGACCCACCCATGGGATGGGACTTCAGGTATGATCTTGACCACCTCCCCTGGCTCTCTAGAGAACACTGAGGCCCAGGGAGGAAGAAGGGGCGTGCACAAGGCCACCTGGCAATATGATGGCAAAAGTGGGTGTGTCTCTGGAGGCTCAGTCCAGTCCCTTTCTCTATTACACTGAGCATATATCTTCTGGTGGAGGCTTGCATTTTCTCCCAGGGATCAGAGGCACACAGAGCAGAGAGCACATTTCCCAACTTCCCTGGAAGCTAAGTGTGGCATATAACTGGGTTCTGGACAATGTTCCATAAGAGGAAACCTTGTGCACAAGCTCAGGGAGGTGTTTAAAGGGACAGGGTGCTGCATTTCCTCCTTCCTCAGAGCTGGAGTGGAATGTGGTGGGCGGAGCTCAGCAGTTGTCCTAGGCCATGACATGGAAGCTGTGCGATGAGGCGAAGACACCGGGGGCCTTTGACCGGTCCCCGTGGCTTACTGTGGAGTGGGTTTCCTGGAGAGGGAAATTACCTAACTACTACCACTTCCCCACCACACTGCCACTGTGCCACCAAACCAGCATAAAGGTCTCCACTAGTCATAAACTATGGGTATGTTTGGTGGATGCCTACAAATCTCTCAAGAGTGTTAGGAGAAAACAGAGTAAGATTCTTAGGCCTTCAAGAACAGAAAAAGGACTTGGGATGAGTTACACAGAGGCAGGTTCCAGTGAAGAGTAATGAAGCATTTTCTAGCAAACAACCCATCAGTGGCGGGTTGAATGGTGGCCCTAACACATCTGGATCCCTGGACTGTGGATGTGAACTCACTGGGATGCCAGGTGAACTGATGGCAGATGCCGTACGGATATTGACATGAGATCATCCCAGGTATCCAGATGGTCCCTAAAGCCAATGGTAAGGACTGGGAGCGAGGAGGAGGAAGTCATGTGAACGTGGAGGTGGAGACTGGTGCCACCTTCCCTGGAAGAGGCAAGGGTTCTCCCCCAGGCCCTCAGAGGGAACAGGCCTGCCTTGATTCTGGACTTCTGGACTCCAGAACAGTGAGAGAACGCAATTCTGTTCTGTGAAGCTACTGTGATGAGACTGACGCCCAGCCATGGACGGCCCCGGCTGCTTCAAGAAGGGCAAGTTCCCATCACTGGTGCTGTGGAAGCCGGTAGCTGGTGAACGTTGGTCCGGGGAAGCTCAGGGTGGGCTAGGGGGCGACTGCAGGGCTGTGCATGCTCTTTCCAGCCTGGAGAGTCTGTGCTTCCAGAGTGGAAGGGGTAGGGGCAGGGGTGGGATTTCAGCCACAGACCCTAGGGGCCAGGAGGGCCATGGAACGGCTTTCCGGGCGCTGTCAGATTCAGCTTCTATTGACACCATCTGGCTGAGGGCATTTGCAGTCACCTCCCACTACTTTTGGAAGTAGGTGGGACAGATAATGAGTGATGAAAACATGGCAGATCCTGTTAAAGATGTCAGTGTGATTTGCCATCATCTAACTGCACAGAGCCTCAGAACCAAGGAGGCTGGAAGGATCTGGGGAGAGTCTGGTTTCGTTCTCGTGATTCACTGAGGGCTGGGACATTGCAGTCATCCACTCAACATGCTTTCCAAGAGGGCTGGGCCTCTCACAGGCTCTCCACCTCCACAGTCTTTATCTGGATTGAGGTCTGCAAACAGCAACTGTGGTTTCTGGTAGGTCTGGGCCATCCATCTCTGACAGCTCTTCCAAGTTTCCGTTGACCACGTGCCCTGTGTGTACCTTGTCCACATCCAGTTCCTGTTTCTACTCTGGGCACCTCTTATGGAGGGTCATTACCTGAGAGGTCCAGATTGCAGCCTAGTGGTCCTGTTACTTCCACTGGGGTTCCTAAGCCTTCTGTGGAAATCATGAGTCTCTCCACTGGGACAATCTTTGCTAAGGTACCCTAACACATGCCCCTCCAGTATGGCCCTTTGGAGGACACAGGAAAAATCTAACAGTTCTGTGAGGCAGGAGTAACACATTTGGCAGCCCAAGAAACTCAGGTTTATTTAACTTTCAGAGACAGCTTCATTGTTGAAGGGTCAACCCAGGCTAAGACAGAGTTGGGGTGTGTTGAAATTCCACAACTGTGTGATGTGGGCTTGGTATATGCGGTCTCTGATTTTAGCAGCTGGCTAGAGAGGAAAGAGTGCTGTACTGAGCCTGGAGGTTACTGGGCAGCCTTAGACAAATCATTTGACCTCTCTGGGCCTTACTTTACTCATCTATAAAGTGGGTATGAGTCCATTCTCCTCTCATAGATTTAGGGAGGATCCAGTGACACGTGGATTGTGAGCCCATGCTGGATGCTAACACACTGCTGCTCCTGGGAGGTGACAGCTGTGTGACACACTTACAGCTGAGTGATCTTGGGCAAGACACGGAGCCTCAGTGTCTTCATCAGGGCCACGGGGATGCTATTTGTACCTGAGAACGTGTGGCAGAAGCTGGGCCTGGCAGAGTAAGTGCTTGGTCCAGGGGGCTGTGTTTATCTTTACGCCCACAGAGGGAGGCCCCTAGGAGAGAGCGCCCGAGAGGGAAGTGCACTCACCATGAGAAGCCCCTTGTAGGCGTAGACGATGCCGAGCCAGATGGTCATGTGGGTGTTCTCGCAGTGCTCCAGGAGTGGGCGGATGGAGATGTCCCGGCCTGCTGGGTCCGGCTGTGCAGAGAGAACACAGAACCCATGATGCACTGGGCACCTGCCAGCAGCTGGGCCTCTATCTGAGGGCTCTGTTCCCTTCCACGAGCACAACCAACCCACCATCCAACAGGTCTTGGATCCCACCATCACATCCCCACCGTGTGCACTGACTGCTTCTGTTTGGCGGCGGTGATTTGACTCTGCGCTCCACTTCTCTGAGTTCTTTGTACCTGTCCAGCTTAGATAGAGCTCCCGAGGGTAAGCACTGTGTCAATTCTGTGCCCCTGGGGGCTTAGCACAAGATGTGGCCCAGAGAAGGCATCTGTAAGGTTTGCTGAAGGAGGGACAGAGTTAAGCACCAGGTTAGGGCAAGAGGTCTGCAGGTATCTCTGGGGTTAACTGGGGCAGCTGGAGGCACACCGTATATTGGCCCAGCCAAGCACGGGACCTGTCAAGCCCTTCTCAGGACAGCCTCTTGCACCTCCCCCACTGTGAAAGTAGCAATAGCAGCCATGTTATGTACCACATGACCTATTCTGGGTCAGAAATGATTGGACAAGAGGGGGGCACCTGACTCCAGGTAGCCAATCTGGAGGCTACTCAGAGATCCAAGAGTTTTTCCTGTACCAAGTACTTTGCTTAAAGAGGGAGGTGATGAAGAGGATCCCACCCAGGCACATTCTCTCTCAATCAGGAATGTAACTGAAACTCTGGAAGAGAACCAGCTGGATGATGGCAGGTGGAGGGAAAGTCCCCAGGGAATGAGAAATATCTACTATACATTGATTTTTTCCTGAACCGTTTGAGTGTAAGTTGCAGATATCCTGACCCTTCACTCCTAAATACCTTAGCATGCATTCCCTAAGGATGAGGAGATTCTATTATACAGCCATGCACACTTACAGAATTCAAGACATTAAACACCCACCCAGTGTATCATCTAATATACTGTCCATTTCCAAATTTCACTAATTGGTCCAATGATATCCTTTAAGGTACTAGTGGTGTTTCTGAAGTAGGATACGTTTCAGGATTGTGTGTTGGATTTACTGTGTCTCTGTCTTGCTTCATGTCAAACAATTCCTTGGGCTACTGTGATCTTCTGTGTCGTTGGTATTTCCAAAGAATTCATATCAGTGATCTTGTAGAATGTCCCTCAGTTTGGGTTTGCCTGAATATGTTGTCATGATTGGATTCAGGTTCTGCATTCTTGGGAGGAATCCCACATAAGTGATGTTCTTGCCTCAGGGCTTCACACCAGGGACACTTGATGACACTTTTTCCCATTATTGGTGATGTTAACTGTGATTACTTGATTGAGGTGATGGCTGCCAGGTCTCTCCATTTCCCCTTTGTAATAAATAAATAATCTGTGGGGGGCTGGAGCGGTGGCTTAGCGGTTCTGGTACTTGCCTGGCAAGTAATCTGTGGGAGCCACTCTGAGACTGTGTACCCTGCTCTACACACAGCAACTCAGGGCCTTCAGTATCCTCTGGTGGCTCCTACCTGAGTCACATCCCTTTAAAGCTGCAAAATGGGGATCAGACGACTGATCAACTTACTCGAATATTTCACATTCTGCTGCATAAAGAGCTTTCCTTTCTTCCGACACATTTACAGACTCATGGCTTCCTTTTCAATTCAATGTCTTGTAGTCCACTGTGGCCATTATTAATTTTGATGCTCACATTTTTCCAGATCTGACAAGTGGAAAACCTCTTCATGCTGCCACCCATGTTCCCCTTTCCCACATTTCTATAATTTTTTTGGAGCACTTTCTTGCTTCTTGGCACCAGATCTTTCAGTTCTCTTTGCATTTTCCTTGCCCCAGCATTGGAACCAGCCATTTCCCAGAGGAGCCCTGGTTTTTTTTTTTTTTTTTTCTTTTTTAAGAGAGAGGGACAGCTGGGCGGGGAGCGGGGGACAGGGAGAGAGAGGATCAATTTTAGTTTTCATCACTTTGACACTTAGTTGTGTATGTGGTGCTGGGGTTTAAACCCGGGTCCGTGCACATGCCAGGCAAATGCCTTAACTTCCAGGCCATCACTCCAGCCCCAGCCCTGGTTCTTTTTAGTGCATTTTGGTGTTTAGCAACCAAGATTTGGGCCCTCGGTGTGCTCACTGTTTCCAAGCTGTTGGTACTTCTTTGTCCCTCCTTTTTAATATCTAATATATCTTTCTACCATCTGTATCCAGACATACACAGATAAGCCTAAACCACAGAGTTCTTCCTGGCCTTCCCCACTTCATATCTGCATTTCTCTTCTCCTACAATGAGATCCCTGGCTTTCAGTAACGTCAACGTATTTTTTTCTCATTTGCTCAAGCCCAAAAAATAGTTTCAAAATAGATACATAGATATGCTATCACAAGCAGCCAAAGTGGAAGGTTTCTTTACAAATCTGTTTGCCTTTAGAAGCGACCCCACTGAGGGCATTTTGTTAAAGTGCTGCGTTCAGTATGCCTTGTTCTGCTAGAGTTGTCCTGTTAAGGCCTGACAGTAAGGCGTGGGCAACCTCAGGCGCAATCACTGGGAAGAAGGGGCACTATTATTATGGGGCCCAGGTGGGGAGGAGTTGAGCCTTAGGCAGGTGGAGGCTGGAAACTCTTCCTTTTGGCACTGTTCTCTAGGCCTGGCCTTTGAGGCAGGCACTGTCTGGGCTCCTGTGAGAGAGGGGGTTGCCAGCTCAGGTCATTTTGTAACCAGATGATCCAGCTGCCTGCTCTCAGGTTTGACTTCCCTTTGGCTGTCCCCAGCCACAGAAGGCCTCTTCAGGTCCACACTTGGGCCTAGTGGTAGAGGTGACAGCAAGATCCCCTAAGGCCTGTTCAGTGAGACACACAGGGGAAGGTGACATCCAGAAACCAAAGTCAGCATGGCCTGGGATAGAGATTTCCTGTCCACTGCAATCTCTGCCCCCAGATCTGGGCTGCATGTTATTATGGGAAATGGGTTTCCTGATATCCTATCATTGTTTAATTAAGGAGACAGAATGGACTTGGTCCCAAGGTCAACACTGACTTGGTATCAGAATCTGGGTTTCTCCACTGACAACCACGCAGACATCACAGTGCAGTTAGCACAGACCCATGTGGTTATGCATGAGTGGCAAACCCATTAACGATGACCGCGTCTGCTCTACGGTGAAAGGCAGTAATTGATGATGGAATCTTAGGTTCCTGGTGCGGAGAGGACTGGTCTGTCAGACACCAACGTGCATGCGAGCAAAACTCTATTTACATGACAATGGTGACCTGGCTTATACACCTCTGTGACAGGAAGCCCCTCCCTCTGGCTCTCAGTGAGATGGTTGTACAGTTCTTTGATGGTACCAGAACCTTCTCTTAAACTTCCTTGCACTACTGTCCACATTTCCTCTGGGGCTTCCCTGAATAACTCCAAGCTCTCCCTGAGTCGGGAAGAGAAGAGGTACAGGGAAGGGACGCATCGCTGAGCCTTCCTCTGCAAGGACCCCAGGCCTGCAGCCTGCTCAAGTTTGCCACTGATCTGCACAATTGAGCTCAACACTCCAGGTGGTGTGAGCTGTCTGCCGGCCCCTGCTTTAGGTCTCCCTGGCTGGCAAAATCTATCTTCCATTGATGAGTCATCATCGCTCCTTATCCCATCAGGTAGCTTTCACAGAACCGCCACTCACTGACTTCTTTGCCCTTCTGCTGCCAACATTCCAGCCCAGTTACTTTTGATCTCCTTAGCAGCTCCCCACCCTCCACCTTCCCATCCCCATCAACTCTGACCTCTTTGAAAACTGAAATCCCCATTCTTAACATCTGACTTTTCAGTTCCCCACCCTCCTCAGTAACCTGGAGCACAGCCTGGACTGTGGGGTGCTAGGGCAGCTGAGGACAGCAAGGGCAGAGGGCCCGGAGGGATCAGGCCAGGATATGGTTCCCAGGATGTGGTCCCCAGGACCACAAGAGCCACTTCCACCCCCATCACCCTAGTCAGCAGGCACTGATTAGAAACTAAACCTCCCAAATCTTCTGGTCATTCATGTGACCCTCAGGTTGCCCCATCTCTGGTGGCAGAACAGATTGTAGCTGCAGGGTTGTGGGTAGTTTAAGGAGCAGCCAGGTTCTTGTCCTTGTGAAGCTGGGGGATGGGGAATCCATGAATAAAAATTGATTCTTGTACTGAATCCCAAAAAAAGCTAAGCAAGTTACACCTCTTGCCTGATCCACCCCAACCCTACTTGGGATGGAGGGTCACTGTGTCTGAACCCTCACACACATCTAAGGGGACAGAGCCCAGGGCAGGGGTGGGTGCCCCTGCCTGAGAGCTTACATGGCATCATGGTCTGCACCCAAGTACCACTAGAGGGCACCAAAGAACCGTGCCCAGCCCGTGCTGGGATTACCCTCAGCTGGGAACAGCACCGCTGTGGTTCAGTGGGGCTGGAAGTGGTGAGGCCCTTTGGCAGCATCGGGCACTGCTCTAGAAAGCATTCACTGGCCTTTACCAAGGCCATATTTCCAAGCATCATCGCTGACCCACTCTGCAGCTTCCAGGGCAGCTGCTAAGGGCTGCTGGTAAGTGGGGACTGGAGAGCCCAGGCCTGCCCCAGTGTGGGCTGTCCACCCAGCCCAGGCCAGTGGACATGGCACCAACCCCTGCTGAGGCAGGGGTCTCGCATCAGTCCACTTCTCTGCACAGTTGCTATGAATTCATTTCCATTGCCCTAAGAATGTTTCTCTTGCTGGGGATGACTAGTGCATAGGACTTTCAGCTTGCTTCTCTTCTTTATTCTTCTTCCTTCCTTGTTTCTCACCTGGGTAATTACCTAAGTCCGCGTTCATTGACATGTAACTTTTTTTTTAATGACTGACTGACACGTAACTATTAAGCTCTACTTGTCGAGTATTGTGTGGGCACAGGGGGATGCAGCAATAAACAGAATGGAAACGCCCCGTCCTCATGGGTCTCCCATTCCAGTAAGACCAGGACGGCTTTCATGAGAAGTGGCCTCAGAGGGGAAGTAGGTTGGCCTCACTGCATGACAGCAGCCATGACCCCAAGGCTTGCCTCATCACGAGTGACAGGTCAGAATGTCATTCACACTCCTAAGATTCTAACAAGGTGTTACACTCTCTTCACAGATGAAGAAACTGAGGCACAGGGAGGCTAAGTAATTAGTCCAGGATCTCCAGCTAGTCAGCTTCAGTGCTGAGGTTCAATTCAGGCCTGACTCACTCCCAAACCTCCACTCTCACCATCTGCCTCTCCCCAGCCGCTCTGCCTCTCCTAAGCATCAGGTCAAGTTCCAAAGAGGCGGTGGACATAAACCTCTGGGAACTGAGAGTGCCACGCTCCGGGGAAGATGGTCTTAATTGCTGAGCATTCCACAGTGGCCTTCCAGAGGCCCTGGGTCCCTGCGAAGGCGGTACTTTGGTGCTGCGGTCTCAACTCTAGCTAAGAAAACGCTTTTCCTGGCTGGCAGGGTGCTGTGTCCAGCAGAAAGGCCGTGCCTGTTTGTGATGGCCAGAGGGCGGAAGTGCTCACACCTGGTCCTGATCTGGCGCTGCTCAGCTGGAGGCAGGCAGAAGCTGCCTGGGAAAGCCTTTCTCATCTGTGCAGGGGAAGGACAGCAGCTGGCCTGAGAGTCCCTCTGCAGAGTGCAGTTCTTCACAAAGTAGGTCAGTGGCCCCTGCAAGCGTCCTGTACTATCAGCTTGCACAGTGGACAGGCAGACGGTCATGGCATGGGTTGAGGTGTGGAGGCCTGAAAGGTCAAAGGCCTAGATCAGGCTACGGACAGACTTCCTGGGTGGCCTTGGGCAAGCCCTTCTCCAGACCTTGGTTTCCTGTTTGCCAAGTGAGCCAACAGGCTTCTCTATCGTATAGTTAATATGAGCCTGGGCCAGTGCGAAGCTTGCGTCCTTGGACTGCGCCTTCTAGTGGATGCAGATGTTCGGCAATCATACAGAACAGCTGCGAACACAAGCGTTGGCAAATGATCCCAAGGAGAATTCCAGTGTCCCTTGGAGGGGGACCATCAGCTAGTCTGGGAAGGCTTTTCTGAAGCGGTGGCAATAATCTGAGGCCTGAAGGATGTGAAAGCCCAGGGAAGAGCATTCCTGGTAGAGGGACAGGCAAGAGGGAAGGACCTAACGTGGCAAGGACTTGGGCTTGTTTCGGAAGCAGAAGGAACCAATGCGGCTGGGGTGTAACAGCCGAGGGGCAGCATGGGACCTCGCTGGATGATGAGCCCACAGGCCGGGAGCTTGGGAGAATGCAGCTGTAGGATTGTGGGCCTGGGTGGGTCCGCGAGGCTATGCATCTAAGCCGCTCCCAGGGGCTCCATGCAGCTGGTCCATGGACAGCCCTTTGGGCAGCAAGTTCTTTCAAGGATGTTGAACTATGGGGTCCTCAGAGTAGAAGTTAAAGAGGGTTCCCTGTGTTCATACCTGTGACACAGAGGGGTAAGGGCTAAGCACATGGCATACAGGATTCTGACCTTGGGCCAGACCCTACTGCCCCTGTATCCTGTGCAGGGTTGGCCAGGACAGTTGGGGCTGGGCTGTGGTTCAAGTCCAGGCAGGGAAAGCGAGGAATGCACAGGGGTGCATGCAGGGTGGCATGCTCTGCACCCAGGCATGGGGCTCTTGGATCCGGTCCCTCAGACCTTTCATCCGTGTGGGTGGCTCAGGTTCCTGAGGTGTGTGTGTGGGAATTCCACCTTCTGCCTGGCTCGCAGGAGCTGCCTTATAGAACTTTCTCCCTGGACCATTTTTACCTTCTTCTTTTTCTTTTTTTAATTCCAAAGTCAATTTTTAAAAGAACATTGATGGGCTGCAGCGGTGGCTCAGCAGTTATGGCGCTCGCCAGGCTCGCGTGAGGACCCACGTTTGAACCTCAGCACCACATACGTAACTAAGGGTCTGGGCAGCAAAGGCCAGATGAATAAATAAAATCGATTCTCTATTTCTCTCTCTCTCTCTTAAAAACATAAGTACATTAGTAGGTTTTTTCCTCCTCTGTGTGTGTGTATTGGGAGATGTCCGACTTGACATCTCCTGAGATGCCTCTTTTCTGGAAGGCAGGTTAGTGGACTCTGCCTCTTTTGTGGGGGACAGAAGATTCATCAAGGAAGCCCCAGCAGGGCAGGGAGAGGACATGGGTTCCAGTCCCTTGTACATCACCTGCCATCTGTGTGACTGTGAACACTTCTCTAAGCCTCTCTGAACTGTGATTTTCTCATTGACAACATCCCAGGGCTGGCAAGGTGACTGAGGGAGGTAACTGGTGTGCTCACAGCCTGCAGCAGCTGGAAAGCCCGCTTCCGATGTGCCAGCCATCATTATCTCCAACTGCAGAGTCGCTGAGCACTGGAGCTGGGAGGAACCACCCAGATCCTTCAGGGGCTGGACTGCTTATCTCAACAGCAGCAGCCCCACATCTCCAAGGCATCAAAGCTAGAAACTGTTATTTTCAGGTAAGAATTTCTTTTTGAATGTTTGATTGCAAGTTTGGTTGATTATTTTTTTCAGAATCACAAATCTGGAAGGGACGTGTGAGATCACCCACCAGGGGAGACAGGGGGACACTTTGGGCAGTTTTTCCTTTGGAGGAGTAGAGTGTAGTTCTTTATTGTGTGGGAGTGCTCTGTGCTGTGTGGGACACACAGAGCCCTCCAGCTGATGTCCTCTAGTTGCTGTGACACACAAAACATCCCCCTCCTGGCTCCCTATTTCCAAACACTAAGGGGCTTACACACTAATCCAATCCTTCCTTTTAGACACGGAGAAACTGAGGCCAACAAAGGATTCATAGCAAGTGGATGATGCACTGTCCTGGGCTCTATCCTGTGCCCTGTGTGCTGGAGGGAGTCAGATCAAAGGCACCACCCTGCACTGTCCAGGCTGTGTTCAGGAAGCAGGGTGTGAGAGGCACGGGACCCAGCCAAGCAGGCAAGGACCCCTGCCAGGTCCCATTCTGAGAGGTATCCCAGTTGGACTGAATGTAACTGGATGGTCAGTGGCTGTGTCAGGCCCATGTCCAGGGAGGGCTAACAACCCCAACATGGCCAGCTCTTTGCAGCCCCACGTGCTTTCACAGTATGCACACTCTTTGATTTTGACCTCAGGAGAGTACCCTGAAGGAGCCAGGAATCTTACACCCATGTTCCAGGTGAGGAAACTGAGGCTCAGAAAGAGCCAGAGCCTTGCTCAAGGTGTCACAGCAAGTCAAGCAAAGCCCAAGCCAGACGGCTTTCCTGCAGAGCAGGTGGGGGCATCTCAGCTTCTTTTCTCCTTCCTTGCACCCTGGACCTGCTCCCCACTCAAGGAGCTGAGCTGTCCGCACCGTGGGGGCCTCCCCTCCGCTCCTCGCTGCCTGCTGAGGCCTCTGGAGCAAGCCTGGGAGCAGGCGAGCTCATGGATGTTCTGCTGAGCCTAAAACCCAGTGATGCTTACCACAGGGGCTTCCGGCCGCTGTGGCACCACAGCCTCTGGGCATCTGCAGTGCCTGGCACGAGGTGTGACACCGCGTGCTCTTCAGTGGGCTTACTGCGATGGTGAGCCTGTGACCTTGGCAGGGAGGGAAGTAGCACGCTGGAGACAGCTCCTGTCGGGCACTGGTGGCAGGGTAGGGAAGCTGCCCATGCTTCAGAGAGGAGGGAGACTGGGGAGCCTTGGCGGTCTGAGGCCCCCGATGTGTTGGCTGATCTCCGTGTGTTTAGTGTGGTTAGACACCATCTCCAGTATCACCACTCAGGTGAAGTCAGAGGAAGACGCATATTTCCGGCTTCCGGCTTCCAGCTTCGGGAACCTGAGTCCTTCAGCAGCCCATGTCCTGCCTGTGCTCACCCCTGGGCTTCTGAGCTGGTACGTCTGCTGCTGTCCCACACCTGGGCCCCTTGTCCTGTGTGTCCCCTGCATGGTATTCACCCTTGTTCCATAATCAAGTGAATGCTTGGAGGAGATTTCACTTCTATGTTTTTTCTTTTCTTTTCTTTCTTTCCTTTTTTTTTTTTAGAGAGAGAGTCAATTTCCTTTTCCTCTGTTTTATTTTTTCCTCCACTTGGTGGTGTATGTGGTGCCGGGGTTAAAACCCGGGTCCTTGTGCGTGCCAGGCAAGCGCTCTACCGCTGACCCACTGCTCCAGCCCTCTAAGGAGATTTCTGAACTGTTCACTCTGAAGCTGGTGGAAGAAGTGGGCGAGACTGAGCGGCTGAAGTTGGTGGACCAGACCGCAGAGGATGTGTGTTTTCGCAGCCAGGTAAGAATCCCCTTCAGGGAGACTGCACCTGTGGGGACTCCTCAGCACCTTCGGGAGCCCCATGCTGGGACTCTGCTGGGCCACGGGGGTTTGAGGCAAACCTTCCCAGGGATACGTAGCTATCCACACATTACTGGATCCTTGTGGAAGCAGCTTTCCTGAAAGGGAAGGGCTGAGTGGAAAGGTCCACTCGCTGACCTTGGGTAAGCAAGTCCCCTCCCCTAAGGCCCCCTCCAGGGCTAACATTTGGTGATTCCAAGCGGGCAAGCAGGCATGCCAGGCTCTGTTGCCCCCACCCTCAGCAGGACCCCTCGTCCCCCACCTCGTCAGAAATCAGCGGGACGAGTTTTCAGGGGTCCTGTGGGTGTGACTGTCCTGAGAGCAGAGCTGCACTTTCGTCCTGAGCCCGGAGACAAGGCCCACTCACAGTGAGCAGGGTGTGTGGGGGCAGGCAGAGCCCCCCACCCTGCAGCCAGCTGGAGCACAACAGCGGGGGACACAGAGAAAGACAGAGGGGCTGGGCAGAAACTCGGGTCCCTCACACGCTGACGCGGTACAGCGGTGTCAATTAAACCCTGGAAAAAATGGAATTGAGGGTGTAACAAGGGAATACTTGTGTAGAAAACGAGGGAAGGAAAAAGCACCCACACTTATTTGCTTCACTGATTGCCCTTCCTCTCCTATGTCCCCTGCCCTGCCCACTCCCCATGGCCAGGGCTGGCCTGAGCCTTCCTGCTTCGCAGTCTCCCCTTCCCTCTCTTCCCCTTATGTGAGCTTTCTGGGAAAGGAGTCTGTAATCCAGCAGCATTTGCTGTGTTCCTGGTCCCCTGCATCCCCCCATGCCACAAATTGCTGCCCCTGGTCTCCAGGGACCTCTGAGCAGCCATATGCAGGGACCTTCTTTGGTATTGGCTGCCTCTCTGTCCAGCCGAGACCTCTCCGCCTTCTGGGTTCTTCTTGGCATCCTCTACTCACTGTCCTCCCCACCTCCTGGGGTGGGCACCCTCTGCCAGGCATCCCCAGCTTAGCATCTCCCAATCTGAATTCTCCATTCTCTCGCTTCCACCTGCTGCCCCTCTGGGGTGTGCCAGCTGGGAGAACAGTCCCCTGTCCACCAGCTAAGACCAGAAACCCTGGTGTTTCCCAACTGTTCTCTTTCCTTCACATCCACCCCAGCCTGGCCACCTGAGGAGGACTATTGTGCCCACCTGCACCTTCCTCCTGCCCCTCGGCTACCATGGGCCTTCTGCAGTTACCTTTTGGTCTCACCCTACCCAACTCCTCCGCCAGGCTGCCTCCCAGGATCCTGCATACACTATTCCCAGACTCATAGATTCCAACAGCTCCCCAAACCTCAGGAAGGACGTCCAGACCCCCAATCCCAGCATCCGGGCCTCTGTGATCCAGCCCCACCTACCCACCCAGGCTGGTCTCAGGGCCAGGCCCTGCCTCGGCCTGCCTGGTGCTATTGTGTGCCATGACGACCAGGCCCACTCCCCCAGGCGGCCACCTGAGCTGCATTTTGAGGCTCCCCGCTTCCACTGCTGCAAACACCTGCCCTGCCTCTTTTAGGCAGGACACTTTTATCAAAGTATCTGTGGTTGGCCCTCCACCATCACCTCCTCTGATCCCCCACAATGACTGACTGCTCCCTGTGGGCCGAAGTGTGCCACATAACTAATTTCATCCAATCACTCATCACGGGCCTGTGCCACTATGCTGGGGACTCCACGTAAGGTTCAGGGACACTGAGTGACCTGCTCTGGGCCACACAGATAACGATGGCGGATGGTACTGGGACTTGAACCCAGGTGTGCCCAACTCCCCACACCTGCCCTCTAACACAGTCTAGGGCTTCCCAGCAGTGAGCTCTAGGCAGGGTGCACCAGGGAGGAGTCCAGAGTGTCCTCAGATGCTGCTCTCCCCCATGTGGGCAGAGCCAGAGCAGCCTCTGTGGCCACCAAGCTGTGTCAATACTGTTTTCTAGGTGGTTTGTGACATAAAAAGGGACAGGAAGGCCTGGGTGGAGTTGGCCAGGGGCAGCCCTCTTCCTTCCTTGCTAGGCCAGCCTGGAAGGAAGCTCTTCTGCTGAAGAGCCCACCACCCACCCCTGCCTCTGGGCCAACCCCCAGGCCAAAGGCTGCTTTGTGGTGGTAACTGTCCCTGGGCCTGGGTGACTTCTGGGGTCCTAGAAGTGAGTGGAGCTCCCAGAGGGCCTTGTCTCTCCTTTCATCTCTGCCACACTGCCCCTGACCTTGAGGCAGCTGGGCTGCTCCTGCTCAGTCTCACCTGGCCATGCAAACACCGGCTCCTCACTTCTCAAGGGGCTTCTGATGGCTCAGGGCATGGGCTGGGGAGCTGTCCATGGTGACTCCCAGGTTGGTGTGAACTAGGGTGTGAAGAGGCTTTCATCAGGACACCGTGCCACACCACGGCTGGTGTACATGCGCACCCTGTTGTACGGTTTGTTTCATGAGCTTTGCCTGGCAGCCCCAGGCATTTAGTGGGGCCGTCAGCCTTGTTCCCATTTTGCACAAGAGAACACTGAGCCCAGGAACAGGCTGTATCTCACCCAAGGTTGCCCAGCATGACGTCTGAGCAGCTGGCACTGAGCACAGGGCCCTTTGGGTCATTTGCGCTCTTCCTTGGAACTCTGGCTAATTCTGGGCATCCCCACTCACCAAGGGGAAAGGAAGCTGGATGAATCTCAAAGGCTTCCTTCCTGTTCCCTGCTGCCTCAACCAGGGCACAGTTTGCCTTGGGCTAAGGACACTGGGGACACTGTGGTGCCTGGTGCAATGAACCAGGGGTCCAGACCTAGGGCCGTTGTGTGTGGCGCTGGAGCCACTTGCTTTGAGGGCTGTTCTACGTAGTTTAGCAAGAGCACGGGAAGACAAAAGACTACAACGCCAAGACACAAACAGGCCCCACGGTACTGCGGGCGCAAACAATACCGTCATTTCATTTTCCTGTTGTCATTCAGGGAGGCAAGTGTATTGGGAGACACAAAAGGGCAATGTTGCAAAGACAGTTCCAAAATAGGAAGTCGTAATCGCTGCCGCCGCCACCGGGGGCACGTGTGGGAATCCCTGGGCGGCATCAGGCCACCAGGAGCGTGCAGCCCCTTCCCATGCCACAGTGGGACTCAGCTTTCTGGGCCAAGGGCTTTTCTGCCCTGCCAGAGCTTTCTCCTCGGAACTGTGGATAGTTACTGGTGATGAAGTGACGCTGCAATGTCATTATACTATAAAGCTGTCCCCAACTTGTCTGCCTGCTGTCACATCCTTTGGCAACAAATACATAGAAATAAACATAGAAAGAGATCGTGTAGGGCTGGAGCCGTGGCTCAGTGGTTACGGCGCTTGCCTGGCATGTGCAAGGACGTGGGTTCGAACCCCAGCACCACGTGCACAATGAAGTGTCAGAGCAACAAAAGCCACATGAAAAACTAAATAAAATCGATCCTCTCTCACACTATCCCTGTCTCTTTAAAAATAACATATGTATTCCTCCGAGGTAGCAATATTCTACATTATAGAATCCACCAAGGGTTCCTCCCACCTCCATGAGAAGCCCAGCTCGTGCATGGTCAGGCAGGACCTGAACGTGAACATTCTTTCTCATCCAAAGCTGAAATCTGGACTCCAGAATTTCACCCCCTGGTCTCAGTTCTGCCCTCTGGGCCTCTTCCCTTGGCTCCGGCAGCTCTGAGGTTGGAGACAGTGACTGTGGCCTCTGAGCTTCTCCTCTTTCTCCCCCTTGCTCCCCCTTGGCCTTGTCACTGCCTCCACAAGGTCTGGGGCTGGGACTGCTATTTCCTTCCCATACCCTGTGCCTGCTTCGCCCGGGACTGCTCTCCGAGCCTGTGCGGTAGGCAGCAGCCTGGCAGTTCACGTTGTCAACGTCTGTGTTTAGGGGATATTGGGGCTTGAAATACAGAGACACTGGGACACACCGCACCTCACTTACACACCTCTGTGGTTTTCCTCAGAGACCCAAGCAGCCGTGTATCCTGAGATTCAGAATCCCTGACTATTTTCCTCTGCTGCCCAGGAAGACGCCTCTAGTGGCCTTCTTATTGTCCCCATGACCTTTCAGTTTCTCTTTCTCCAGGCAGGATGTGCCACCAAGTGTGCAGTTCCAAACATAGGTCACCAAAGGCTACTGGCAAGGGGCCTTCATGATTTCAAGACAAAATCATAGAAAAGGCCAATGAGAGAAGTGAGCAATTCAGAAAAACGATGGTGCGGGGGGAGTAAGAAGAGGAACGCAGATTTAAGAAAGGTTAAAGTTGAATATTGTTTTCTTGAACAACAACAAGAACAAAAAGGTGACATGGCTTCAGCCCAGCAAAAAAATAAGCCCCATAGAAGAATCAAGAGGCTGGGGTGTGGGCGATGTGGGGGTGATTCTGGTGTAGGAACAAGTGCACATCATATTGTTACTTTTTATGCATTTATGATTGTACAATAATAACTCCTTAATAAAAGACAAATAGAAAAAAATATAAATAAATAAAAGTAAGAATAAGCCTTTGCCTTCAGCTTGGTGTTGTTCACATATGTGGTCTCATGCGCCCCATAACAATTCTGCTCGTGGTCCTAACTTACAGCCGAAGAAACAGCTCAGAGGCGTTAGGAGGACCTCCCAAAGGGAATGGGGAGTGGCACAGACCAGCGCTCACCCACATCCTGTCCGCTCACCCACACTTCAAGCATTGCTGTCTTAAGACTGGAAGATCAGTGTCCCAGTCATCAATCACAGCAAGGGGATGGCCAAGAGGCCCAGGGTGGAAGTGACGTTTGACTTCTGGGCTGAAGCACAGCAGGGCTGTTGCAAGACCTTGGTGCTCTTCATCTTGTGGTCCTGGCTGGGGTGGCGCCTTGGGAGACGGCTGCCCTGGGGACCCATCTGGATTCACAGTGGATCTCCTCCTTTCTGCCTTTAGCAGCTCAGACTCAGGGGTGCAGTCAAGTCAGTGACTGGCAACGAAGGCTGGTTTTGTTTGTTTTCATGCACCGGGCTAAACTCTTTGCACACCTCCTCATTCAGTCTTCAAAAGTGTCCATCAGACGAGGACTGTAGTTGTCCCCAGGACCCCTGCAGATACCAAATCTGGAGGCTCAGGTTTGCGGTATAACACGTGGTATTTTCATGTAACCTACGATCCTCGCATACACAGGAGCTCATCTCTAGATGCTTTCGCTACCTAGGAGAAGTGCTCTGTAAATAGCTGTTGTACTGTGTTATTTAGATACTAATGAGAAGAAGGAAAACTGTACACGTTCGGTATAGATGCAGTTGTTTTTGCTGAGAATTTTCCATCCACGGTTGATTCAATTTGCGCAAGTGGAGTCTGAGGACACACTGCATTTCCCTTTTGTATTATATGGGAAACTGAGGCACAGAGGAGCGAAGTCATTTGCTCAGGGCTTGAGAGTCACTGGGAAGCTGCATCTTTATGTGACTGGAGAGCTGGGAGGAGCCCCGGTGGCTGTTGTGTTCCAGCACCCTGTTGGGCTAAGTGCTTCCTCGGAGGACTGAAGGCTGCGCACGTTGCTTTCTCATTCAGATTTCATGCCTGAGTAAAATCCTTGTGCAATGATTTATTATAGCAACACCGATTTTCCAATTTTAAGACAACAATGCCGTTCGAAATAAAATGGAAAGGAAACAGTGAAACATCCGAAACCTCTGGTTAGATCCTCATTACAGCTTGCTTGAACCGCTCAGCAGCCTCCTCATTTCCCCTCTGCCTCCGGTGTCTCCTGCTCCAACCAGCAGCCAGAGCCGCCTTTCTGGGACAGGGCCTGGGTGCGCCCCCTCCCAGCCCACCAAGGCTGCCCATCCCTTCAGCAGCACCTCCTAAACTGCTTGCCTCAGCCTATGGAAATATAAACAGGCTCCATGATCAAAGGGCCCTATGGCCAAAGTAGTTTTGGAAATGCTAATTAAAAATTTTTTATTATGAAAAGTGAAAATTCCATTTACTTATTAAAAAATTTAAGCTGAAGAACTTTCCTAGATCTTTCAACATATGAAAAGCACATTATACATTTCCAAGAGGTACATATATTCTCCAGGATTTCTTACACTTTGGACCATGACCTCCCCATTCTGTTTATTTTGGGGTGTCTTATAGGATTCATGTTCTATGCCACGTACTCCAGGACAATGCTGGCTTTTGGAAAAAAAGTCTGAACTTCTCAGCTTAACATTCGGGACCTCCCAGGATCTGGTCCCAAACCACGCTGTCCACCCCAGGGTCCCAGTCCTCCTCCTCCCACCCAAGGCCTCTTGGTGTTTATCATCTTTCTCAGAGTGGGGTGATGGGGTTCTCTGAGCTGTGACCCGGGGAGAAAACAGGGATTGGGGAACAATGTCAGAAACGGAACAACACAGCCTCTATTCGGGGGAACGCTAAAAACACAGTGTTGTGGCTGAGATGAAAATGCGAAAAACGATTGAGAGACTAATTGAAAGCCACGTGTTTACCGAGGCTCAAAGGATCCGTTTCAGAAGTGGGACCCGGGCCTGCGCGTGCCCACGAACAAGGCAAAATGGGTGCACGTTGCAAACAGAAAGCACCAAGATACACTGGGCAGAACCAGAGATACTGATGTAATTAATAAAGTAATTAACATGCACAGGAGATGCTGAGGCTGCCAGGAGGCTGATAAGAGAGGGTTATTAAAAGAGAATGAGCCGAGTGGCAGGCAAGTGAAATCAAGCTCTGCATTTATTTTTTATCATGGACGCCCCTGCCCGCCCCACCCCATACTCTGCGTAATAAATTGGTCCTGAGTTCCTGCAGAAATACCAATGAGGCTGGGGCCAGAATTTGCGGATGACCCTTTCTCTGGTCAAAGAAACACAGCCATCAATCAGTTAATCAGCCCGTCACTGAGAAGGTGGGGACGTGCCTTGGGCTAAGAGATGCTCCTGTCCCTACTGGAGGTATGGTTGATGGCCAGGTGGCCTTGGGGCCGGCTTCCTGGACTCTGGTCTCAATACTGTCACTTACAGATGATGTGAATCTTCTACTTGGCCTCATTGTTGCCATCTGCAAAATGGTCCCATATGTGGTTCCTGTCTCATAGGACTGTGGATGAAGCTGGCTGATGCGCCAGGCCTGAGCGAAGGGCTCCGCCATGTCTGCACACGGCACTCTACCCAGGAAGAAGCTCCCTGAGGACGCAGAGGGCCCATGATGTTTTAAATCACGCATTAAAAAAGGGAGATCTGCAGGATTTCCTGCATGCCCTGCCACGGTCGGTCACCAGGGCGTTTGAAGAAAGAACAGGAAGGTAAAAGCAGTCACCTCGCCGATGCTGGCACTTCAAGTGGGTCTGTGCCTCAGTTTCCCCATCAAGAAAATGAGAGTTTTGTTGGGGTGATCTCTGGTGCCCTTTCAGCCTCTGAGAGTCTATGATCCAACACTGGTCGCACAGATGAGCTTCAGGTGGGAAGAGAGCAGAAGCCACCGCCTTGGGCCTGCTTCTCTTCCTCCTCCTCTGCTGCCTTCCAGCCCTATTCCCGGCCCATGGGTGCTCTGGGGCCTTCAGGATGGAAGCTGCAGTTACCCGGTTACCATCCGTGTGTCAACCCACCTGAGCCCTATAGCCACGCCTCACCAACAGGGTATCTCTCCCAGGCCCTGTCTCAGCCCCTCGCTGTGTCACCCAGCCTGTCTATCAGAGAGGCCCCCCTCCCATTTCTTCCTTTTCTTACATAGGAATCTGAGTTGTACGCTGAGCGCGGTGCGTTCTCCTCCAGGAATTAACAGTTGCTAACTTTGTGCTGGATCTGCCTCCTCTCTCTTCCTCCCCCTCCACACCCATAAACCATCAGAAAGTGACTGCAGACTCCCTGACACTAGCATGAACGAGGACATCGTCCCACATAGCCACAATATTATCACACCTAAGAAAAGTGACAAGAGTCCATAATGCGATCTGGTAAGGACACTGCCTCTGGAAATAACTCATGCACACTGCTGAAATTCTTTTACAGCCTCCAACACCTCCAAATAAAGTCCAAGCTGAGCCCAGCCCTGTGCCTACCTTTTACCTACAACATGACAGATCCAACTAATTCTTGAACACTTCCCCAGACGTACTCTATACTTCCTGCTCAAGGTGTCTCACTGACCTGGATAATCTACACTATCTAAAGCTTAGCTAGAATTCTCTGTTGTCCAAGAAATCTTCTAAGATCTTTCAAGTTGGAATGCATCATCTTTTCGCATCTTCAGAACATGTGGAGAGCTAGTGTGATGACATATTTCATACCTGGCAAAGGCAGAGATAAGAGAACCACAGGGATAGGGAACTGATCCCTGATCAAACTGTGCCTGAAGTCCACTTTACTTCTGTACCTCTTCAGGCTGCCAATATATTTCCTCCATTGTGTATACCAGATTGAATTACTTGTATCTAAAAACATCTAACAGAAGATTCTATAAGGATTAGGGCTGAGAGTCATTCAATCTTTGAAAGCTGAAGCAACAGCAGAAAAGTACAGTACAAAAGGCTCCGGCCCTGGACACTCGCTGTTTACCGAGAGCACGTCCTTCCTTTACCCTGCTTTGACTTGTTCTTCAGCTGGAAAAGTTCTTACATAGAGGGTTGGGGATTTAGCTCAGTGCCAGAGTGCTTGCCTAGCACGCAAGGCCCCGAGTTCGGTCCCCAGCCCTGAAAAACAACAACAACAACAACAAAAGTTCTTATATAGATTTTTTTGGTCTTTTTTTAAAATTGAGATAAATTCACATAACATAAATTCATCATTTTCACCATTTTAAGAACACAATTCAGTGGCTGTAAAATATAGTCACACTGTTGACCACTATCACTACGATCTTGTTATAATTTTCATCTTCCCAAAGAGGAACCCCGTACCCACTAACAATCACTCTTCACCTCCCCGCTCCCAGCCTCTACCTAATCCACCTCTGTCTTCACGGGCTCGTCTATTCCAGGCATTTTACGCAAACGGAGCCATACACCATGTGGCCTCTTGTGCCTCGCTTCTCTGGCTGAACGTGTTTTGGAGGTGCGTCCACACTGCGGGGTGTTTCACAGTCCCTGGCGTCGATGGCGTGTTTTGCTTATGCACTCGTCAGCTGGGGTGCTTTCACTTTTGGGTGAGAAAGATGCTGCTATGAGCGCTGTGAGCAAGTTCACGTGTGGGCGTGTTTTCCTTTCTTTTGGGTATATACCTAGGAAGGAATTGCTGGGTTGCATGGTGACTCTGACTTTCTAAGGAAAGGCTGAATCGTCCTTTCAGGACCTAGCGGGAGCCAGGCATGGTGGTACATAGTTGTATCCCAGCAGCTTCGGAGGCTGAGGCAGGAGGTTTGAGTTCAACGCCAGCCTCAGCAACTCAGTGAGGCCCTAAGCAATTTAGCAAGACCTGATTTCAAAATAAAAAAATAAAAGAAAGGGCAGGGGGTTTGGCTCAGTGGTTAAGCACCCCTGAGTTCAATCCCTGATTTAAAAAAAAAAAAAGTAGGGCTGAGAGTCATTCAATATTAAGCTCCCCTCCACCACCACTTTTTTTTTTTCCTGTGAAACATTCTCAAGGCAGGATGAGGAGCCACCTCCTCTGCTCCCGGAGGCTCGGGCAGAGCTATTCCAGCACTTACCACCTACACTGACATTTTCGATGAACTCCTCTGTCCCCCTGGACTAGAGGAGTCCTGGGAGGAGGGTCTGCACTTGACCCATGGCCATGGTCTCAGCATTGGGCACAGAGCGGGTCTCCAGCAAATGTGGGTTTGGCAGGTGAATGACACCAGTCTCCCTGGTGGCCTCATGGTGAGCTGGGCCTCAGGAGGGCTCTTTGTGACAGCGGACACCTGTGCTGAGCACCTCATGGGTGTGTGGGCCAGAGCATGGCTGGCACAGGGGGAGCGGATGCGTGAGCAGGCGCGTGGGGTGTGCGCGTGGGAGCCGCCTGTGCTCCTCCCGTTCAGAGACGGCCTCAGAGTGACTCAGAGACTGATCCAAGCAGCTGGTGCCTAGAAGGGGAAGCGAGGACCAGAAACAGGGACAAGAGAGCGGTGAGGCCTGGAGATGAAGAGGGCTTGCACCAGGGAAGGACTGTGGCTTGGGAAGCACCTTACTGCCCTCTGCTCATTGGCCACCTGCACAGAGCAGGGAGGAGCCCAGCGCTGGGGAGCAGCAGGCTTGGCTTCTCACCAGGGAGCTCCACTTGCTACCCGAGCCCCGTGGGTGCTCACTTGCAAAACACGGACAGAAACCCTGCAGCAGAGGGTCTGCAGGATGAAATGAGCGGATGTCAGTGCAAGTGCACGGAAGGCGTAAGTCCACCCCCGCATCTGCACAGCGGCACTCTCCTCAGGGTGCCCTGGGGAGGCAGGAAATTCTGGGTCAGAGTGGAAACAGAGTCATATGCCAGGCTCAGTGCTAGGCACTCTAACACGTTCTCAATCAGTGCTCACAGCAAACCCACAAGGGAAGAATGGACTTTTCCTTATGGGCACCAGGGCTCAGAAAGGGTAAGTCATTCACCCAAGGTCACACAGCTGGGAGGTGGCAGAGTGGGTGCTGGTGCTGCCTGCTGCTTCCTCCAAAGCCCGCAGTGCCAGGGCCTTGAGTGGCACAGGAATGCATTTCCAGAGGGCGCCATGTATTTTTAATAATTGGTCTGAACATACACCCTCTCGTCAGCTGGCTTGCCGACTGCTGTAGGATGCAGATAAGAAAGAAAAACCTGAGCAGACACAGGAAAATCCTCCACGCCGGCCGCAAGCTCTCCAACCCGAGCACCTTTCTTGCTGTGATTCTCTGAGCCTTCTGTCTGACTTCTTGGGTGAAATATTAAGCACCGTGTACGGACATTCCCAGTCTTGCTCTGAGCCAGGGCTGGGGGCGGTGGGGGGTCACATGCATGTGTCTGAGGTTCCTGAGCCAGGAACAGGCTGGGCTGGGCTCAGGGGACCCAGTGACAGCGACATGAGGGGCCGGCTCTTGTGGGCTCTGGGAGGGTTCAGGGACAGGGTGGCCAAGGGCCCCACTCTAAACGAGGCTGTGCATGACAGCCAACCTTCACCGGCATGCTCCATGCACCAGCCTCCTCTGGGCAAATCCTTCACTGGTGCTGCTGTTTCTAACCCTCCCCCAGGCCTCCTACAGGGTGAGAGTTAGAGACATTTGACCCGTTTTCAGGATGGAGAAACTGAGGCTTTCACAAGTTACAGCCCTCGCTGCATTAATTTCCTAGGGCAACTGTAGCAAAGGACTGCAGTTTGAGTAATCAGTTGACTTAAAAGAACAGAAATATGTTCTTGCATGGTTCAAACTAGAGGCGCCACAGGGCTGAGCGCCCCCTGCAGGCTGCAGGAGAGAACGCGCCCTCGACTCCCCGCTTCTGGGGATTCCTTGTCCTGTGGCTGCACCCCTCCAGGCTGCAGCTCCATCTCCACTCAGCCTCTCTGGGTCTGGGTCTTCATCTCTCCTGTCATTCGATGTGGGGCCTTGCCAGAATGATGTGCTCTTGAGAGCCTCCGCTTAATTACATCTATAAAGACCCTTTTCCCGTGTCAGGTCACACTCATGAGTTCCAGGGATTAGGGTGCTGATGTATTTTTGGAGGGCCACAATTTAATCTACAACACTGATCTAACTTCATACTATAAGTGACTGAGCTGTGATTTGAGGTCAAGTCTAACTCCAGAGAGCATTTACTTAACAATTTCGGGCTACACACTGAATCCTTACATGCTGTGTGACCATGGGTACATTACTTAACCCCTCTGTGCCTCAGGCTCTTCGTCTGTAACCTGAGGATAGTACTGGTAATGACCACATGGGATTGTTGTGAGCATTAAATGATCTGATAGAACATGTCAACAGGAACAATGCCTAGTACGTAGTATAGCCTCCACGAAAGCTGGGCCTGTCGTTGCTTTTGCAGATCATTTGAAGCCCTGAGTGAAGGCTGAGCAGATCTGCTACTCAAGAGGAGGCTGGACCTGCAGGAGATGCTCTCAGGTCTCAATCTGCTGGGTTTGAATATCTGCTCACAAGTGTGCTTCACTCTTAGGAAACATCAACCAGACCATCAGAGATATGAAAGAAATTTAAATATTTATAAGAGGACATCATGCACAACTGGATGCTAATGATTTTGAAAGCCTCAGTGAAGAAAAATGAAGTAGCAGAGGATTGATAGAAACAGGCGCAGGAAACATGAATGGACCCATGGACCAGTTCCAGAGATGAGGCACTGAGTCATCCAATCTCATGAGGCTGGGCTGGGCTCCAGTCCCGCTGCGTGGCAAGTGAGGCTGTCTGGGGCATGCGGGTCCCCAGCGAGGCTCAGTTTCCTTGTCTCCAAGATGGGGGTTCCAAGGTGCTCTGGGGACCTCGGCAGGCTGCAGAAAAGCTTGGCACCGTGGCCATCGCAGCCTGTGCTTGCCGGCTCCTGAGTGCCTGCCCCATGTGGGTCAGGCCTGGAGTTGGGGGTCCTAGTCCAGAGAGGGGCAGGAAGTGGGGGGCCGGGTGCAGAGAGTTGGGCTTCCTCTCCTGCTGTCCCCTGGGGCAGGATGTCTCAGCCTCCTCTGCCTCTGAGCCTCCCTGGGCACGGTGAGAGTCCCAGCCAAGCAATGGCAGGGAGTGATAAGCATCCTGCCTCGCTCCTCATGGCTCCAAGTCAGGGCCACTGTGGGTAGGACGGGCCTGGATGCTGCAGTTCTCTTGCCTCCTTGCTGTCCTGTTGGTTTCTGTGCCTGGAGGCTTTCTGCAATTGCAGGGTACACTTTTATTTTTAACTTCCTAAAGTTCTTGCTCTCATCCTCCACATCTCCCCTGCAATGGATGAGGCTGCAGGAATAGGAATCTCATAGCTTTTCCCTCTTCCCTCTTCCCTGTTCTTTTGTTTGCTGGGGGAACATTCAGATAAAGACTACAGGATTTTCAGAGATGTGGACCTGGAGGGGCCCGTGCACAAGTGGGGTGTGTACACGCGAATCTGGAGGGGCCCGTGCACAAGTGGGGTGTGCACATGTGAACCTGGAGGGGCCTGGGCACAGGGCCGGGGGACTCTGTGCACGTGGACTTCCCTGATGCACCTGTCTCAGCCCATGGTCATTTTTCTTATCATTATCATCTTCTCTAGCTGGGGTTCAGGGTAGGGGCTGTGGGGAACCAGCCATACTTCAGATTTCCTGGATTTACACTTTTATTCTTTTACCTTCTAGCCTTAAATTTACGGTCCTAAGCCCATTTCTCAGTCTGGCATTCAAAGTGCAGCCCTGGTCCTTTCCTAGTTCTAAAACATCTCCACCCTGGCTGCACGCTAGAAACCATGGAGATGTTAAAAATGTGCCAGTTCTCGATGTCCTTTCTAAACTCATTAAATCAGAATTTCATAGGCGTGAACATAGATTTAAAAATCATTTAAAAAATGATTTCTCCTGGGTGATGCAGGTAGAATTGAGTTTCTTTTTTGAAATCATCAAACAATCTTCTGCTCTACCCTGAAAACATTACTTACGTTTCTTTTTGCTACCCGGGTATTCACTCAACAGTTTAATACAGATGCTGAGCAGCCGCATTGCCTGCTCAGAAGCTGTCGATGCTGCTGGAGTCCTGCCCGGGAAGCTCTTCCCACCCATCACCCACGGGCATCCCTGCGCTCACTTACCCTGTCACCCAGCTGACCACCGTGAAGGGAGCCACGTGCCTGCCAGGCCCTGTGCGAGGCCGTGACACACAGCAAGTGTGGCAGGGCTCCCATTCTAGTGGAGGAGGACAGGAAATAGCTGAGAGAGAGAGAGGAACAACATGATGCACAGCTAGGGTGAGGCGGCAGTGTTGGGGCCGTGCAAGGCGTAGCACTTGGAAAATCTAGAGGATTTTCTGCGTTCCAGGCAGAGCGATCAACAAGGGCATAGGCCTGAAGCTTGGAATAAAGTTGAGGTGTCAGTCGCAGACAGGAAGCCCACGTGGCTGAAGTGGGCGAGCACGGGGGAAAGGCATTGAGTGGTGTCAGGGGCTGCATTTTGTAAGGCCATTGTCAAGGTGGGAAATTCGGATTTTATTCTAAATTCAAGGATTTTAAGTGGGGAATAGTAAGATATGCTGTGGATTTTAAAAGATCTCTTTCAGAAGAGTAGATATAATCCTGCTTTATCAGCAATGACAGGAAACGCACTAAACCTCTAATTATGGTGTGAAGCCTGGCAAACTAGAGTAAAAATACACAATCCAGCTATATCTGTTGGCTATTAGTGGTGCATTTTAGATTCGAAAACACACATAGATTGAAAATCTGTTCAATCATGTGTTGGCTATTCAAGGAAATGAGAAAAGTCATCCAAATTGGAAAGGAAGAAGTAAAACTCTTTGTTCACAAATGACATGATCTTCTTAGGTAGAAAATCCTAAAGAATCAAGTAAAAAACTATTAGAGTTGAGTTTAGAAAACTTGCAGAACACAAGATCAACACAAAAAATATGTTCTGTTTCTATACCCAAGCAATGAACAAAGGAAATTAAGAAAGTAATTCAATTTATAACAGTATCAAAAAAGAAGCAAATGCTTAGGAAAGCATATGACCAACCGGATGCCCTGAAAACGAAGAAATATTGTCGAAAGAAATGAAAGACAGCCTAAATAAATGGAAAGACATCCCATGTTCATGGACTAAAAGTCTTAACACTGTTAGGATGGCAATACTCCCCAAATTGATCTACAAACTCAATGAAACCCCTATGAAAATCCCAAAAGTCTTTTGGCAGACATGGGAAAGCTGATCTTATGGTTCACATGAAACTACAAGGGATTCTAAACAGCTACAACAATCTTAAAAAAGAATAAAATTGGAAGTCTCACACCTTTCAATTTTAGCTACCACAAAGCTACAGTAATCGTGATAGTGTAGTGTGGTCATGAGACAGACATGTAGACTAATGGTATAGAATTGGGAGCGCAGAAATACAACCACACTTCTATGGCCAATTGATTTTCTTTGTTAACATACCGGGGATTGAACTCAAGGATGCTTAACCACTGAGCCACATGCCCAGCCCTTTTTATTTTTTATTTTGAAACAGGGTCTTGCTAAGTTGCTGAGGGTGGTTTTGAAGATGCAATCTTCCTGCCTTAGCCTCCCGAGCCATTGGGATTACAGGCCCGTGCTACTGTGCCCGGTGGTCGATTGATCTTCAAAAGCTGTTCTGAGACTATTCAACGGAAAGAATATTCAATAAATGATGTTTTTACAATTAGATATCCACATGCAAAAGAATTAATTTGGCCCCTGAGAACCCCAATAATTCTCATGAAGGCATTTAAATCTTGAGAGTTCAACATTTAATATATATGTATATGGACATTTATATGTTAATGGGGGAAATTACATTAAGAGATGAGGGCGGGGAGTGGGTGAAGGGGGAGATACTGGATAAGGATTGGGCTCAGGTTACATTATCATTACGTATGTATGTATGAATGTGTAGCAACGAATCCCTTCAATATGTAAGATCATGCTGAACTAATAAAAACTATAAAACAAAAACTGAATTAATTCAGATCACCACTTCATACTATGTACAAAAATTCACTAAAAGTGGATCAAATGTAAGAACTAACACTATCTAACTTTTAGAAAAAACCATAAGTACAAATTTTCATGATCTTGGATCAGACAATGGTTTCTTGGCTATGATCCTGAAGGAACAAATGACCAAAGGGAAAAAAGCCAGATAAACTGGATTTCACCAAAATTAAAAAAAATTTTCATGTATCAAGAGGACACTAATAAGAAAGTGAAAAGATAACTCAGAATAGAAGAAAAGTTTTGCAAATCATATATCTGACAAAAGTCTAGAACCCAGACTATGTAAAGAATTCTTACGACTCAACCATAGAAAGAAAAATAATTCAATTTAAAAAGGGCGAAGGCCCTGAATAGACACTTCTCTACAGAGGTAACACACATGGCCAACAGACACACAGAGATGCTCAATCGTATCAGCTAATAGTGATTTGATGGCCACTCTCATCAAATCCACAAGATACCACGTCATACCCACCAGGATGGCTATGACCAAAAAGGCAGAGAGATAGCAGCATGTGGAAGACCCGGAACCCTCACACACTGCTGGGGGGACCGTAAAATGGGGCAGCTACTGTGGAAAATGTTCGGCAGTTCCTACGAACATGAAACAGGTGACTAGCAATTCCACTTGTGAATATCCAGGAGACCGGAAGACACATGTGCATACAAGAACTAGTGCATGAGTGAACACTCACAGGAGTATTACCCATACCAGTCAAAGGGTGGAAACAATCTGAACATCCCTCAGCCCTTGAACGGACAAAATGATGTGCTGTCGCACATCATACAAGGAATTCCATCATACAAGGAATATTATGCAGCCGTAAGAAGGATGAAGTAGTGATACTAGGTGGGACTTCAAAAACATTATGCTAAGAGAAAGAAGCCAGACACAAAGGACCACATGTGGTCTGATTTCACCCATATGAAATGTTCAGAACAGGCAAATCCATGGGGACAGAAAGTAGGGTGGTAGATGTCGGGTGCTGCAGGGAGGGAAGATGAGGGGTGATGGGTATAAGGAACAGGGTTTTTCTCTAAGGTGATGGAACTGTTTTGGAATTAGATAGTAGTGACGATTGGACAACCTTACAAATGTGCCTAAAAACCACCGAAGTATACTTTTAAAAACTGAATGCTATGGTATGTCAATGTATCTAATATAATATATAATGCACTATTGTTTGTTTGTTTGTTTTTGGTACTGGGGATAGAACCTAGCGGCTCTTAGCCACTGAGCCACATCCCCTGCCCCCCTTTTTATTGGTTCAGCATGGTCTTACAGAACCAAAGGATTCATTGGTTCAATTCATACATGCATATGTTTTGACAGAGTTGTTTAAACCGAATTCTTGTCCAGGATCTCACTCCCTTTCCCCAACCCCAGATCTCCTGACTCCTCTGTTAGTCCCCCAAGTTACAGATATAAATAACCATCCATATACATGTGATTTAAACATTGAAGTTACCAGGCTATACACCTGCCTGGGTATATTTGGGGTTCTCATGGGCGTGAAGTGTACTGTACAGTATTAAACATCCCCCTTTTCCCTCCTGTTCCTCCTCCCTTTCTCTCCTCACCTTCTTCATAGCTACAGTCCCCACAGCTTATGTGCTACTTCAGATCTGGTGGGTCTGTTAAATAAACTCGACTAACTTTCATCCTGTCTGAGGTTTTACTCCAGCTTCCATGTAGGAGAGAATATATTGGATCCTTAAGTCTCTGGGTTTGGGATGTTTCACTCAGCTTGACTTTTTCCATTTCCATCCATTTACCTGCAAAAGCCATGATATTCTTTCTAATAGCTGAGTAGAACTCCATTTGGATTCATTCATCCAGTGAAGGGCATCTAGGCTGTTTCCATAATTTCTCTATTGTAAACTGAGCTGCTATGAACATCGGTGTAGCTGTATTTCTGTAACATGCTGATTCTAGCCTTCTGGGAGAACACCTTGGAGTGGGATAGCTAGGTCATATGGCGGTTCAATCCCTAAATTGTTTGAGGAGTCTCCACGTTGCTTTCCAGAGCGCCCAGCCCACTTTGTTAATATTTTATTTTGAGACAGTGTTTCACTAAGTTGCTTAGGGTCTCACTAATTTACTGAATCTGGCTTTGAACTTGAGATCTTCCTGCCTCAGCCTTCTGAGTTGCACCACTGTGCCCAGCTCTAATGCACTACTGGAAGGTGGTAGAACCATTAGGAGGTGGGGCCTAGTGGAAAAAAGTTAGGATGTTGGTGTTGTGCCCTTCAAGGGGGTATTGGGATCCTAGTCCCTGGCTCTCTCTGCTTCCTGCCTTCATGGGGTGAATAGGCCTGCTCTGCTACGTACCATGCTGCCACAAGCCCAAAGCAACAGGGCCAAGAGACTGTGGACTAAGACCTTTGAAACTGATGTATCTCAGGCATTTGTCACAGTGATGTTAAGCTGACCAACACTACCACCAACTCAGTGGCTCAATGATAAAGGTTCTTCACTTATTTTACCAGTTGTGCATCATGTGCCAACTCTAACTTTGCACCATAGCATCTGGGATGTCAGCTGATGAAAGATGGTGGTGGTTTGCATCAGTAGTGGCAGTGAAGACAAACAGGAGCCATGGGTCAGGATGCGATTTGTCATTAGAGTCTGCCGGACTAGCACGAAACGTCTTAGAGCATACTCCACAGGTAACAAGAGGACTGTGAGTCTGGATTCATTTAGTCACTTAGCTCCTGTTTACTGAGTGTGTGCTGTGTGCGAGGTGCTTTCCCAGTTGCTGGGGGCACCAGTGGATAAAATGCAACCCTGTCCTCTGTTCTTGTGGGACTGCATTCTAGTGGATGGGGCCTCATTTGTGACGCTGGATGGATTGTACTATCATAGTTGTGGCAGCTGGCTGTAATACCTGGTTCTCTTTCTCCTTCTGGGCCTGTAGAAAGTGCTCTTCCCTGCTCCACTGGATTCAGGCATGGGCATAGAACACCTTTCAGCCAATGAAATATGAAGGGAAATGACATGTGATACGCTAGGGTAGAAACTTTAGAAGTCAGTACACACATACTTTTTTCCCTTTGCCACAAAAACTGTCCTAGAAAGTGCCTATCAGCTGTGTCCCAGAGTGAGGACACCATAAGGGGAAAGCTGCAGCTGATCTTCAATGGACAAGTGCTGCCATGAGCAAAGAACATTTACTGCTTTAGCTTACTGAGGGCTTTTTGTTACCACAGCAAACCCTAGCACATCCTGACTAGTACATGTTTCTCTCTCTCTCTCTCTCTCTCTTTTTTTCTCCTCAGAGAGACAATAATTTTTTTTTATTAGAAGAATATAGAAATACAGTTGAGGGGGAAACATTATCAAAACATTAGCAATCAATGGATATAAACTTTGTTATCTAGGGGAAAAACCAGATCATGGATAACCACCTTGGAATTTACCTATTGCAGTTTCCCCCAGAAGAACTCATGTGTTAAATGGGTAGTTTGTGGAAGAATGTCATCGGCTTCTGGGATGGTTCTCCCATCTTCCCAATCTCCAGACTCCTATGAGTTCTTCATATACCCTTCCCCCTCCCCATCCCCCTCCTTACACCTTCAAGTATCCTATAGAGCCATCCCCTAATGCTCTGAAAGTCATTCAATTTGCAGTTTTGTTAGGTTAGCCGTCTGTCCTACTGCTTCCCCATATATGCTAGCATCAACAGATGAGAGAAACCATTCGGCCCTTGAGTCTCTGAGATTGGGAGACTTCACTAAGCATAATTCTATCCATCTCCATCCATTTGATTTCAAAAGACATAATATTGAGAGAGACAATAATTTAAACTCAATCCTGGATCACACTTTAGAAGATTAAGTCAAATATCTTAGTACAGTAACCGAACTTAAAACCTAGACTCTGGAGGCACATGCTATAGTTTGGATCTCAGATGTCCCTCAAAAGCTTATGTGTTGAAAGCTTCTTCCAATGGCTGGCATCACTGAGAGGTGGTGGAAGCTCACTGGAGGAAACAGGTCATTGGGTGGGTGTTCCCGAAGGGTCTGTCTTGTCCCTGGCCCCTCCCTCTTGCTCTCTTTGCTTTCTGACTGCCATGGGCTGAGCAGTCTCCTCTGTCACATGCTCCTGCCTCCAAGATGCTCTGTCTTGCCTCAGCCCGAAGCAACGGAGCTGGCAGACCTTGGACTGAACCTCTGAAACCATGAGCCAAAATAAATCTCCCTCTCTCTGTTGATTTTCTTTGGAGTGTTGTCAGAGTGAAGGAAAGCTGACACAGCACTGTCATCAAGAGGGGGTCATTGTGCACAACCTGCTCCGGGCGTTCCTCTTTCAGACCCAACCACAGACCTATCAGCAGCAAGCTGGGACCATGGCCCCTTATGTGCAGCCCTGAGATGGCACACAACGGGGCACCCCATAAAGCCAAAGAAGTACCCTCGTGACACATCGTCTACAAAGACGAAGGTTGGTTGGATTCCCCCACGGCGCGATGGAAGGAGGGAGGGCCGGGATGTAGCTCGGTGTTGAGCGCGCTTGCCTAGCAGGTGCAAGGTTCTAGGTCTGAGCGAAAACACTGGGGCGGGGGAAGATGGAAGGTCTCTGTGGGCGCACAGCCTGTGTTTCTGCCAACATGGATGTATCGAACTGGGAAAGAATAAAAAGTTTAAAGGCTCTTTTTGCTCAAGGACTGGAATGACTTTAACAAGACAGACACAGTTGTCAAGGTGCCAGGGTCTCACACTCCCTTCCAGTCCTTCTGGTCCACAGCCCTCGAGTATTTCCAGTAAACAGCCCATCCTCCCACACAGGCAGAGGGGAGAATCTTCAGCTTCAGAGCTGTCCCTGGGACTGTGGCTTTGGGCCTTCTCTTTGGGTGCTGCAAGGTCTCTAGCCACCCAAGGAGTTCCCAAAGGCACGAGGGAGACCAACAAGGACGATGAGACAAACAGCAGTCTCTCCCATATCTAAGATGCCTTGTGACCTGAGATGTTCCGGGATCGTCTTTGTGGCTGGCAGAGCCCTATGTCCACACCCTGGGCCCAAACACATCTGTGCCCACAATGCTGACGACAGAGATGAGCCAGGGCTGCAATGGGATCCGTGCCAGGAAGCAAATATCTGTGGACACCCTTAAAATGCCTGTCTGGCCTATCTTTCCAATTAAATCTCCCCTCCAGTTCTCATTTTAATAACTTAATCTGGAATTTACACCTTGTCTCCTCTCGCAAATAGCCCGAAGCAAGCAGCACACAATAAAAGCCTAAATACAACAGGACAGTTAAAAATAAAGACCAAGGATCAGAAGGTGAGATAATCCTCCAGGAACCGGAGATAAGATGGTTATTGTTGAATTTGGCTCCAGCTTTCTGGCAGCCAAGGTTAGAAAGAAAGCAGAGTGCCTCCTCCATTACCATGGCCTGATCGCAGCAGGCAGAGGGGAGCTCAGGGCGCGCCCAGCCCACTTCCTACACTCCTGGGGATGTGCCCTGGGATCTTTATCTCGGGGCACTAAATCGCCCACGGAATCACAGTCCCTTACAGAAGAGGCAGGATCACTCTTCAGGTGGCAGTTTCAACCCCAGAAGTGGACTCTTGATGAAGGGTGAGGGTGTAATATTAAATTAAATTGCAACTCGGCAAAGACATTTCTTTGAGGAGCTGGTTTAATGGGCGCAGACAGATGGGTGGAATCTGGACATATGGAGGCATGGGGAGAGAGTTCCAGGTGGAGGGAACAATTTATTCAATAAATATTTGCTGAGCACTTGCCTTAAGCCAGGCCCTGGCAGTGGGTGCTGGGGACACACAGATGGCCATGGCCCTTGAGGAGGTCACAGATGAGGGGGGACAGGTGCATAGACAATTACCAGTGTTGTGACCAGAATGAGTGTTGAACAGGTTGGAGAGAGGAGAGCAGGACAGAGGCATCCAAGGCGGCCTGTGTGGTCCAGAGGCTCCTTAGAAAATTCTTCTCACTGCCTCTCAAAGGCCAAGAAGGGATTGTACATACAAAGATGATATTTTGGGGTGGGAATGAGGGCATTCTGGGTACAGAGGACAAAGACACAGAGGAAGAGAGAGTGTGATGTTTTGGAAAAGTACCGGTGACTCAGGGCAGCTGAGCCTAAGGAGGGAGGAAGGGGATCCTGAGCCATGAGGGTGCAGAAGCAAACAGGTCACAGTGTTCGAGGCTTCCCAACCTGGGCTAAGGAAGACAGACGCCATCCTCTAGCTGAGGATTTACCCAGGAGGACGGCACCAGCAGAACTTCAAGTGGTGCACCCTCCCTGGGGCGCCTTTGCCAGGCTAACTTAGGTGGCCAGAGGCCCTCAGTGAGATCCCTGCCCACCTGGGCCATGGTCTGCCTCCCCATCTGGACATTCAGGATACCATACTTGACTGGGTGACAAAGACCTTTCTCGCTGTCCAGGGCAGGTAGCTTCAGCAATGGTGACCACTACTTGAAATGTGACTATTAGGATCAAAAGCCTTGGGCTACCAGGATACCTTTGAGCAGGCCACAGAGCAGAAGGGACCCTGGTTCCCAGCACTCCCTCAACTCTGGTCATTCTGTTGTCTATTTCTATTTCACAATGAATAGTGGGAGGTGGGGCTTGGACAAGATGCCAGCCGTTTCCTGAAAGTGCCGGGTGTTGGGTTTGACTGCCCACCCCCAGCCCTGAGCAACTGTACAGGGAAGTAGAAGATAAGAGTTAAAACTATTTAAAACTCAACATGTTTGCCTCTTCCCATATCTTGTTTCCATAGTAACTGGTATCAGCCACTCATTTCAAAGCCAAGTTCAGTTCCTTGATTCCGCATCCCTCCTTTGCTTCTGTAAGGTCATAGAACGTGGAGGGAAGTTTGAAATACCCCTCTGCCTCAAGCCACCCTTAACTCGATCACTGCCAGAATGGCCAGAAAGTCACAGAAACCAGAGTGCAGGCAATTCTTGATGCAGGCTGCTTGGCAGCCTGTGGGGACGAGCCCTTCACCGTTTCCATAAGTGCGTGCTAGATACACAGCTCCTGTGGGTGAAGGTTCCCACAGGATTCCCTCTCCTGTTGCAACCTGCCTGGGAAGCAATGGGGGAGGCTTCACAGGGTGCAGGCAACCTCAGGATGCTGTCATGGTGGCTCTCTGCATTCAGTGTTCAGTCATCTTCAGCACTGTCCGCCATGTTTCTCCATATCAAGACCATTTCCAAATGATCCAGTGGGGGTCTAGACAGTAGCCTGGCATAGAAGGAAAGTTTGGGGGAGGGAATACCTTCCATCTAGCATTACGGACTATTTTAATATCATCTGTATGCACAGAGATTACTTGGGGGGGATTATCTCAAACTATTGCCCTTGAAAGAAAAAAATTCCCATATGGGTATCTGTGTGAATTTATATATATATACACTATCAATTCTTGGTCCTATCTCACTTGATCTAAAAGAAGCACTTGACACAGTTCATCAAAACTTCCTACTTGAAATACTTTCTTCATTTGGTTTCCAAGACACCACACTCATCTGACTTTTTTTCTTATTACCTTGGGGCTCCTCTGCCAGGTCTCTTGTGCTGCCTCCCCTGTACCTCCCTGGATTCCATACACCAGTGTGATTCTGGGTCAGTCCTTGAACCCCTCCTCTACTCTATCTCTATACCTTCTCTTGGTGCCCTCACCTAGAGCATTTGGTGTTATCAATGCACTGATCCATATAGATTCTTATCTCCAACCCACACCTATTCCTTAGATTCAGATCTATACGACCAACACCTATTCCCCATCACCACTAGTAGAGTAGGTTCTAGAGAGAGAGAGAGACAGAGAGAAAGTTATTTTCCTTTTTTCCAAGAATCCAAATCATATTTTATAAACCTTTTAAATATACTTGGCAGGTTTATCCACAACTGCTGCATCTGAAATGCAGAAACAGTCAATCTTCCCATCAGTCTGCAGAGGCAGGGATGAGGTCATGCAGGAGCACTACACATGGGGCCGGGTCCTGGGACATCTGCCAGTCCTTGACTTGGTCTGGAGCACTGTCTCTGGAGATCTCTCCCTCCTCCTTCAAATTCTCCTTGTGGGTGGATGGCTACCTTTTGACCTTCTGATTGTGGACAGCTTGGAGTGCCTTTCCCAACCCCCCACTCATGAATAGCTCTCGCCTGACTTCTCCCTACTGTTCCACACGTCATTTCAATTTTCCTTCCCCGGCTCCCCCTCCAGCGTCCGTCACCACTCAGTGGTTCCTAGGGCTGCAGTCAGGACATGTCTCACTGTACCTTGGGGTCTCTACACTCATTTCCATGATTCCCATCCTCAAAGCACTAACTTCCTTCCCACAAATCTCTGTCTATGAACAAACTACTCTTGTGCTCTAGGACCCTGCATTCTATTTTTTGGGTCCCTTTGCCCAGGAGGCTCTCAGGCATCTCAAATGTATGAAAAGAATTGAGCACCCCCCTCCCAAGAGCCCTCCCAAGTCAACTCCTCATTCTGCACCCTGAAGTGATTGCCATCCATCACCAAGGCAGAAATCTGGGCAAGGCCTTCTGCCTCCCTGTCCCCAACCCTTAGAGTCAATCAATCACTGAGTGTTGTCACATCAATTTCCTAAAAATCTCTCAAAACCAATCACTTCTCTGTCTCCACTCCCACATCCCTGGTTTAGGCCACCATCAGCTTCTGCCTGAATTATTGTAAGAAGAGCTAGCCATCTCTGGGCCTCCAGCCTCACCCCTCCATCTGTTCTCACCCTGTAGCCAAGGAAGATAGGATCATGCCATTTCCATGATTAAATCTCTTTAATTTTGAAGTTTAAACTCCTCTGCTTAGCACACAAGGTTCCTAATAATCTGCACTCTCTCTGTGTCTTCATTTATCTTTTTAATCACATCCTCAAATTTGGCCTCCAGAACTATTTCATTCTTTAAAAAAAAAAACTTTTTTTTCTTTTAAGAAAAAAAGATATTCTAACATGCTTAATGGTGAAAAATGAGATGCTTTCTTCCTAATCTCAGAAACAAAGCAAGGATGTTGTCTCTTACCCTCTTATTCAACACTGTACTAGAAGTGTTCATTATTGGAGTAAGTCAAGAAAAGGAAATAAAAGGCATAATGATTGGAAAGGAAGAAATAGAAGTGTGACTCCTTGCAGACAACTTTATTATTTATATAAAAAGTCCCAAAGAATCAACACAAAGACTCCTGGAACTAATAGGCAATTAGAGCAAGGTTGCAGGATGCTAGGTTAACACACAAAGGTCAACTGCTTTCCTATATACTGGAAATGAGCTCTTGGAATTTGAAACGGAAAGCACAACACCATTTACATTAGCACCCAAAAATAGATATGGATATAAATCTTAAAAAATTATATACACCATCTATATGAGGAAATCTAGAAAACTGATGGGAAAATGTCAAAGATCCAAATAAATGGAGAGATATTCCATGTTCATGGATAGGAAGACTCCATACTGTTAAGATGGCAGTCCTCCCCAACTCAATCTATAGATTCAGTGTTATATCAATCAGAAGTTACTGCAGATATCAACAAATTGATTCTAAAGTTTGTCTGGAGGCAAAAGAGAGACAAAACAACACTGAAGAACAAAGTTGGATAACGGACATGCCCTGACCTCAAGACTTCCTATAAAGCTAGAGGAATCAAAACAGCGTGTGATTGGTGAAAAACAGATAAGTGTATCAGTGGAAGAGAACAGAGAATCCAGGAACATATCCACACAAATAGAGCCAACTGATCTATACAAAGGACAGACTTTTCAACAACTGGCACTGGAATAACTGGACTTCCACAGGTACGAAAATGAATCTAGGCACAGACCTCAGATTTTTCACAAAATCTGCAATGCAAACCCATAAAATTTCTGGAAGATGACAGGAGAAAATATAGATGACTTTGAGTTTGACAATGAGTTTTTAGATATAACACCAAAAGCATCATCCATGAAAGAAAAAATTGGTAAGCTAGACATCATGTAAATTAAAAACGTCAGCTCTGCAGAAGACAGTGTTAAGAGAATGAAAAGAAAAACTACAGACTGAGAGAAAGCATTGGCAAAACGAATATCTGATAAAGGCCTTGTATCCAAGATACACAAGGAACTCCTAAAATTCAACAAGAAAACAAATAATCTAATTAAAAAGGGGCAAAAATATCTGAACAGACACCTCAGTAAAAATTATATACAAATGGTATCTAAGCATATGAAAAATGTTCAACATCACATATCATTGGGGAATTGCAAATTCAAATAACAAGGGGACTCTCCCATTGTCGGTGGGAATGCAAAATGGTACAGCCACTTTGGAGGACAAGTCAGTGGTGTCTTACAAAATTAAGCATACTCTTATCATATAATCCAGCACTTATACTCTTAGGTACTAGCCCAAATGAGTTAGAAATTTTCGTTCACACAAAAACCTACACGTAAATAGCAGCTCCATTCATAACTTAGCTAAGGGTACAATTAAAATGTCCTTCAGTGGTTGAATGAATAAGCAAACTGTGGCACATTCATACAATCGGATAGTAATCGCTGATAAAAAGAACAGAACCATCAAGGCACAGAAAGACCTGGGGGAAGCTGGGCGCAGTGGTGCACTCCTGTAACCCAGCAGCTTGGGAGGCTGGGGCAGGAGCCTCAGCAATTTAATGAGCCCCTGAGCAACTTAGTGAGACTTCGTCTCAAATTTAAAAAAAGGGTGGGGGTGCTGCGAGGTGGCTCGATGGTTAAGCACCCCTGGGTTCAATCTCTGCTACCTAAAAAAAAAAAAAAAAAAGGACATGGGGGAACTTAAATGCATATTACTAAGTGAAAGAAGCCAGTGCAGCCATGCCTGGAGGTCACATCTGTGATCCCAGCTGTCAGGGAGGCTGAAGTTAGAGGACCATGAGTCAGAGCCCAGCCTGGGTCACACAGCAAGACCCTGAATAAAAATAAACAAATAACTAAATAGGAAGAAGCGAGTCTATCTTTTGTATGATTCCAACTGTATGACATTCTGGAAAAGGAAGAACTGTGCATCAGTGGCTGCCAAGAGGATAAGGAGACAAAGGACGGCGGATGGTGAGACTGCTCTGGACGAAGCTGAGACAGCACCTACGTGGTATCATGGCGTCACCCACATGATGTAACGCATTTGGCAAAGCCCATAGGACTGTACGACCAGAGGGAACCCTGCTGCAAACCATGGACTTCGGTGAAGAACAGTGTATGCACACTGGTTCACCATTTTAGCAAATGGACCACACGATGCAAGATGTTATTAGAGAGGAAGAGAGGAAACTCAGTACTTTCGTTGAGTTTTTCCATGAACTTAAAGTTGCTCTAAGAAATAGTTTATTAACTAAGTACAATTTTTTTTTTTTAGAAATGACGTGCATCATACTTTTGAAGAATAAATAAAATGTCCCTGTACAATTTGAAGAATAACCTTGCTAGAGCCTTGCAGGCACTACCTGACTCTCACAATGATATCCTGCCAAATGCCCGCCTGCAGGTAACCACGACCTTGAACTTTGTATTAATTGTTGTCTTCTTTTTCTTGCTTTTAAAAAAATTGTTTTGCTACCATTTTTTTTTTTTTTGTACCATGGATTGAACCCAGGTACCCAGGAGTGCTTAACCACTGAGCCCCATCCCCAGATCTTTTTATTTTTTATTTTAAGACAGGGTCTCGCTAAGTTGCTTAGGGCCTCACTAAGTTGCTGAGGTGGCTTTGAACTTGCGATCCTCCTGCCTGAGCCTCCTGAGTTGCTGGGATTACAACCGTGCACCACCACGCCTGGCTCGTTTGCTGCTTTTGTATATTTCTTAAATAGTATTTTGCTTAGTTCATCCCACTTTTGAACTTTAATATGTGAAAAAGCACTTGGAATTCACCTGCTATTTGGTCTTTGTGCTCCTTGTTGGGTAGCTGAGGTTCGCACAAGCCCAAGTGTCTAGCTGTGGATCATTCCCTTCCATGCTCTATGCTGTTCCTCTGCTGGGAAGTGCCATCGTGCATGTATCCATTCTGTTGCTGAGACACATCAGGGACACTTCCGGTTTGGGGCTATTTTGAACAGTGCTGCTGTGAACACCGATGCTAAGTGTTCTGGTTTGAATGTGAGGTGCCCCCCACAAGCTCATGTGTGACAATTCAGGAAGGCAGAGGTGAAATGATTGGGTTATAAGAGCCTTATCCCAGTCAGTGAGTTAATTCTGTAGGGAGTAACCGGCCACTGCGGGCTGGCAGGGTGTGGCTGAGGGGGTGGTCATTGTGGGGTGTGCCTTTGGGTTATATTCTGTATCTGTATCTGGTGTGGAGTTTCTTTCTCTGCTCTGCTTCCTGATCTGACACCTTGAGCTCTCTGCTCCCTCTGCCACACTCTTTCACCATGATGTTCAGTCTCTCCTCCAGCCCGGAAGAATGGAGCTGGCCTTCTATGTAAGATATCTGAAGCCGGGAGCTCCCAAATAAACTTTTCCTCCCAAACTTGTTCTTGTCAGGTCTTTTAGTTGCAGCAGAGAAAAGTTTACTGAAACAGAACTTGGTACCGAGGAGTGGGTCGTTGCTGTGAGTACCTGACCATGTGGTTCAGAAGCTCTTGGAGCTTATTAGAATTCGTGGGGGGAATTTTTGGAAATTTGGTGATGCAGGGTGGAAGAGCATTAGCCTGTTGTTAGTGGAGCTTAAAGGGTGATTCTGGTGGGAGCTCAGATGACCAGAATGCTGACAGGACTGTGCAGAGTGAAGACGGGGCTCAAGAGGTTTCAGAGGAGGAGGGCTCTGTTGGAAATCGGACGAGAGGCCATTCCTGTTTGTTCTGGCTAAGAATTTGTGGGCATTTTGCCTGTGTCTGGAGAGTTTCTCTATGCCTGATTTTAAAGGCCAAGTACTTCTTAATCTGGTGGAAGAGATTTCCAGGTAGTGTAGTATTCAGACGGTGGCATAGGTATTGATGGGTATTGCTGGTGGCTTTTAGCCAAGTTTATGATGATATTCAGGACCAGAAAGCAGAAAAACTTGGACTGGAAAGGTGGGAACCAAGGAAGTGGCTGTTGTTAAAGACATCACCACCATTAAAGAAGTGACGACCTCGCCTTGAGGCAATGAGAAAGACGGCTGAAGGGCATCTCATGAATTGGCAAGACCACACCCATCTCAAGCTCACAGGAGTCAAATTCTTCAGAGAGGCAAGGGGGGGCGCCCTGCTTGCACAGGGGGGTCTAGCTCAGACACCCAGGCACTCAGAGGCTGCTGCAGCCAGGGTCCCTGCAGGCTTGGCTACTGCTGGAGACAGCGGCTGGCCTTGGCATCAATGCATGGTGCTGGTTCTGCAGGGCTGCAGGGTGCTGGAGTTAGGGGGGTCATGGAGGCTGCCACCGAGATTTCAAAGGAAGCCTGGGGAGGCCAGGCAAAGTGCCCCAGGGTCGGAGTCCCTGAGGGTAGCCCCTGAGAGCGCGATGCATGGAGATGTGAGGAGGAAGTGGAGACCCCTGAGATTAGGAAATGCCAGGGCTGTGGAAGGACCACAGAGGAAAGCTGCAGGCCCTGAGCACAGACAAGCCACCCCAGAGGCCCTGTGGACTGCACTAGGAGGCCATGGGTGGAGCCACGCCAGCCTTTTGTAGAGAGCAGCATGATGCCCAGGCTCCAGGTGCCAGATACAGAGCGAGAGGACTTTTCCCCCAGCTGGAGTTTGGGCTTGTTTTGGTCCCATCCCTTCGTTGCGTGTCCCTATGTATCTGAATGGAAATATTTCCTATGTGCTTTAAATAACTTTATTATTTATTTATTTTACAGCAGTTCACGTTTAGACTTTGCCTTGAGTCTAGAGGAGAGTTTGGACTTGGACTTCTGGGCAATCTTGGAACTGTTGAGATCCTGGGCACTCTTGAAAATGGACTAATGTATTCTGCATCGTCAGAGTGATGCGCTTTTGGTGGCCAGGGACAGAATGTTATGGTTTGAATGTGAGGTGTCCCCCAAAAGCTCACTTGTGACAATTCAGGAAGGCGGAGGTGAAATGGTTGGGTTGTACATAAAAGCCTTAACCCAGCCAGTGAGTTAATCCCCTTCTAGGCTGGTAGGGTGTGGCTGGAGGAGGTCATTGGGGGTGTGCCTTTGGGTGGAGTCTCTGCTCTGCCTCCTGATGTGACACTGTGAGCTCTCTGCTCTCTCTGCCACACTCTTCCACCACAAGGTTCAGCCTCACCTGGAGCCTGAAGAATGGAGCCGACCTTCTATGGACTAAGATCTCCGAAACCGCCAGCCCCCAGATAAACTCCCTGCAAACTTGTTCTTGTCCTTTTTAGTTGCATCAGTGGAAAGCCGACTGAAACATTAGGTCCCCTGGGCACACATGTGACCTTCTCTAGGATCGTGTCCTTGTGGAATTGCTGGGCTGTGGGGTCCTAGCCCACGTGTGGCTTCCCCACCGCGTGTAGCCTGCGGTTGCCAAGTCTTCACGCACTTGGCCAATGCTGCACCTGCTCTCTGAAGGCACCGCCTCTGCCGAATGCCTGTCCTGCCCCTCTGCTCTCAGCTGGGCAGACTTCCGTGACCCTCGGAGGCCAGGTCGGTGCCTCTCTGCGGCTTCCTAGCACCTTGCACTCCCCCTGCATGCTGACCTCTTAGCCACGAACTTGTCCGTCTTCCCCACTGCTCTGAAGGTCCCTGAAGCCAGGGCCACCTCTCATTCATCACAGTCATTTGTTAAATTTTGTTGAATGAACGAGGGCACGGCTGGAATCAGTATGGGGCACATGGGGAGGCTGACAAGGGGGGTGATCAGCCCCAGCTGGAAGCTTGGCAGAGGCTTAGTGGCCATGGGGTCAGCCTCCAGAGCCATAGCCAAATGGTCAGCCTGCTCTGAGGGGCCAGAGTGGCAAAACCAGAACTCATATCTTCCCTCCCTTTGTATGTGCAGGCAGCAGGGTTGAAAGCAAAACACCTTCACTGGAATCTAAGCTGTACTACTTACTGGCTGTGTGACTTCAGGCAAGTCACCGAACCTCTCTGTGTCCCAGCTGCCTCATCTATAAAATGCCAAAAATAATGGCTCCTCCTTCACTGTGTTGTTCTACAGATTGAATTAAATTAGTTCACACTTGTAAAGCATTTTGAAGAGTTTCTGATATGACAAATGCTCTATCAATATTTATTACATAAAAATGAATGAGGTCATGGGGTTGGGCTGCCTTCTGCAGGACTCCAGGGGATTTCCATTCCTCGGACACCTGCGTGCACCCTCAGGGGGAGAGTCTCTTCAGGGGACCCTTTCTGTTATTCTTAATCCCATGTATTTACCATGAATGCCATCATCCACTATTCAATCTGAAGTCACAGTGCTGATTTCTCGTGCGCTTAGTCTACCCTTCACTAGCCTGAGGGCACCACAAGGTCAGACCAGGTTGCCGTGAGCACCTGTGTCCCCTCGGGAGATGCTGCGGTGGGTAGGGGCTAGCTCGGATGCGGCCCTGTCCTGGGGAGGCTGGTGGTCCAGCAGGCACGAGGGCAGGGCTGTGCCCAGCTGTCCAGGGGCAGGAATGTCCATAGAGCTGGGGAAGGGACCAGGCAGGGCACTCGGCTCTGCCAGGGTGGATGAGCTTGGGGACATGTCCCCATAGTGGGTGACCCTGGTGCTGAAGGTCAAGGCACTTACTTGGCAGAGAAGGTCCTGGAAGCGGGGTGACAGGGGCCTGGAGGAGTAAAGGAGCGGGGCCTGCACCTGGAGTCCCTAGGAGTTCAGAGTCCAGAGCAAACTGGGGTGCTGGGAGGCAAGGGGAGGGGACAGACCACACAGACCTCTGCAGACCTCTCCCCACAAGCCTGGACTTTCTCTGTGGCTGAGGGTCCTGAAAAAAAATGGCCCCTTGAAGGAGACTAGGACACCTCGCCCCTGGGGGCCCCGTTCATCCCCATGTCATTCCCGACAGAGGAGGGTCTGGGGGAACCAACAGAGAGCTTGGCCCTGCTTCACGGAAAAGCTACAGCAACCGGCAGGGCTTCAGGTCGACAAATCACAGGTTTCCGCTGCCATGGCAACAGAGCAACAGGGCAACCCAAACAGAAGAGGAGCGAAGAGGAGCAGCCGGAAAAGATCCCGGAGGAAACACGGAGACAGTGCGTGTGCCCTTTCCCTGGGCAATGTGGATGGGCCCTCACTTTCCTTATCTTGCGTGGCACCCAGGGGCTCCTCGGTTGGAGAAGCGCTGCCGGGAAGATCTGGAACGCACTGGGGTTCGATGCACAGAACCATTGGGAGCAGCAGCACTCATCACAGAGCGCAAGGGGGAAGGGTAAGATCGTAACGTTGGTTAAAAGGTTCACCTTGTAGGAGTGGGTGGCAGGCGGGTTTCCCGTTTCCACAGCCTGTGGACTCACGCTGCCCCCAGCCCTGCAGCCAGAGCCTCTCTGACCCCTGCACACCTAGGGTGGAGGTGGCAGCCTTGCAGTCTGGTCTCCAGCTCCCCAGCTCCAGACTTCCCTTGAGCCCTGCCTTCCCTGACATCGTGGCCCCCACCCACCTGCCCTCGATTCTTGTTGTGTCCTTATCTGGGGTGGGAAGGGATGTATGTCTTTGCTCTGCCCACTTCTCAGATCCTTGGCCACTGAACAAAGGTCTAGGAAAGCCAGTAAAAGTGCAAAGAGGTGACGGGGCGTTGAAGGGAGGGTAGGGCAGTGGGTGAGAGGAGTCAGCAGTGTTGCTACTAACCTGCTGGGCAACCTTGGGTAAGCTACACAGCCTCTCTGGGTTTCCACTGCTTCTTCCGTAATGCGGGCTTAACCATAATACCTCACAGAACTGCTGTGAGATTAAACCACACAGCACCAGCTATCATGGTCACCACTGTCATCCTCACCGTCACTATCATCATTCTGGCTGTACTGTCATCGACCCAGGCTGCCACTGGCTCAGGGGCCCACTTGGCCAGTGATGGCTCTTCCCAGTATTGACTCTGTCTGGATTACTAAATCCTGGTGGTGGGCAGGGAATTCCCCTGGGATTGAGTGGGTCGGGAGGTCTTTTTGGCAGCTGTGCATGACGAATGATGACCGGATGTCAGCTCCCCTCTGGAAAAAGTCTGTCTGCCTGAGTGAACTCAGCTCCCGTCCCCTTGGCCCACAGGCACAGCTGGTGCCTGTGGCGTCTGCCCCTGTCTGGAGCCCTGCTTCCTCCCAGGTGGGATGTGGAGAGATGGAGGGGCGCTGTCCCAAATCTCTTCCCTAAGTGGCGTTCTCTGATTGCATAACTTCTTACTGGGCTGAGTAAACCCTGTCTCGGTGTCAAGCCTGAAAACCTTCTTGTCCCCAAGTCATACAATCGCCATTTCCAGCGAACTTCAAGAATGCATGCTAAATTCCACAAAAAGGTCTCCCTAACAAGTCAGCGAGAGAAGTGGAGGTCCTGGGTGTCTCGGTAGAATTCACCACAGCCTACAGGAAATATTACCACACGGCACACCCCGGTGCAGCCGTCCCCATCCCACAAGAGCGCGTTCGGCTACTCTGGGAGAAAGGGGAGAAAGCTCCTGGGACTCCGGCGACCCTCTCCTGCAGCATCATGGGAAGCCCAGGGTGGGTCTGAACGAAAACGACTAAAGTGCATATTTTATGGGACTTTTATGTAAGGTTCCTCATTTTATCAGCAACCGTCTTGCATCAATTGTGTGAAAAGCAGCACCTTGCTCCCCACCTTCAACATCACACAGTAACTAGCAGGAGCTCCGGGAGCGCTCCTCTCCCGACAGCACCGCTTAGAGGACTTCCTTTAAAGAAGGCACCACGCAATGCAGTTTCTCAAATGCAGGGCCACGTACATGGGGGCTTCCGTAATTTACGATATTTTTTTTTCTTTGCAGTGCTGGGGTGGGAGCCCAGGGCCCCAAGCACACAAGGCGAGGGCTATGTTACTGAGCTACATCCCCAGCCCGGCAAGTACTCTTCCAAGCAGTCCAACGTTTCCCCTTCATTCTGCATATATTAAGATCGACACTAAATTATTTCACAACTCCTTATATGCAGCATTCCTGAAATAACGCATGTCTCAAATGGAAGGCAATGGAATCAGGTGTTCTCAGTAGGAACGGTGCAGTTCAGTGCTGCCTCGCTGTCCCCTGAGCCTGGGAGCCACGCCTGCAGGGCTCCTTCCTGCTGGTGCTGGCTGCTTACCTCCATGCTGTACCTCTCCACCGTCCTTCGCAGGGGGTCTACGGCCTGCCAGCAAATCAGGATGCACAGGTCGATCAGCAGCATGCCCCCAACGATCACAAGCAGTTTCTGGTCCTTGATGATCTACAGAAGGAAGGAAAGGAGGGAGGCAGATGTGAAAGCCAGGATGGGGCAGTGACCGCGTCCTGGACTCTCAGCTGGAGGGGCTCCTGACGCATCCCATCGCCCACAGGGTGATGTAGTCAGGCTTCTCTGCTTGGTCTTCCAGGCCTTCTGGAGCTTGGTCCAATCCCTCCCCAAACACACACAAGCACTTGGTTGAAATCTGGGCACTCCTACTCTCCAAGCACGGGTGATTTCACTCTATGGTCTTTGCAGGTGCTCGTCCTTTAGTCTGGAACTCCCTATTCTTTCCACAGGTCTTCAGACCCAGATCCATTGTTGCTTCCTCCTTGAAACCCCCTCTGACTCCCCAGAGGAACTAATCGCTTCCAGAGCATTTTGTTCACATATTGATTATCAGGAGGAATAACAGCAGCAGTGACAATGATCCCCATAGCTGAGGCTTGATGATCAGTCAATCCAGGCTTATGGTGCACCTGCACGGTCCTCCATAAAGGCAGATTCTAGTATTATTCCCATTTTACAGATGAAGAGACAGGCCCTAGGGGCTCTAAATGATTTGTCAATGTGATGAAATGATGGGGGGGGGTGAAACTCAGATTTGAACCAAGCTCCTCCTTTCTCCGGAGTTCACATCCTCAAACATGTGCAGCGCTGGCCAGAGGTGCTAGCCTGGGAGGCCCAAGTGGGAGGGAAGCCCGCGTTATTTATATGTGTACTCACAGTACCTAGCAGGGCTCGGCATTCAGTAGGCACCGAAAAGTCTGATAGATTGAATTGAAATGAATATAAAAAGGAGAAATATGACTCTCTCCCATGCCCCTTTGCAGGCTGGGGTATTTCCCTGCCGCTGCGAGTCTCACCCCACTCATATCGTTGACAGGCAGGGGCCTGGGGACGCTTGCTGGCAGTACCCAAGCTCAGCTGTATTTCACTCATCGCAGGCTTATGCTCCCCCTTCCCCCCAAACATGTGAATGAAAGTGAATGTGATGAAGCAGTTCTGGAAAAGAATCATGGAAAAACAAACAAAACTGAGACAGAAGTTTAAGAAGTACCACCAGGTCTGGTTTCTAACGATCACAGCCATTTTAAAAGCAGAAATGGAAACTCGAGAGGTCTCTCTGTGGCCGACTGTGAACAGAACAGGAAGAAAGTGTCGCTGATCAAACCCACGAAAACTGCTTTACTCGGGGGTGAAGCTCTGGCAAAATGCCCTCTTGGAATTTTCAAGAAGGAGCCCGTGAACCACTGCTGCCCTCTGGGGAGACAGTCATCTCCCTGTTGCCTTTGAGAAAATAGGGTGAACCCAGGATGGACTGGAAGCGGCCTCTGTGCCTGACGCTGTTTGAGTCCCCAGGCATTTGACCAGGCTGTGCCTGACCCCTGAAGGTCCTCCCCCACCTTCCTGCTGGTGCAGACCTATCCCAGCTTCAAGACTGAGCCCAAGCAGCTCTTTGCCCATGAACCTGGGCATGCCCCTTACAGAGTACAGCTGACCTTAGAAGACATGCACCAGGATTTCCCTCTTGTAAGTGTGACCCAGGAAGGTCCTTCACTTGTAAGGCTCAAGAACGAAGTTTGAGGTAGGATGGAGCATTGGAATTCTGAAGGCGTTGGGATTACATGCACCTGGGTTAGAATCCTGACTTCATTTCTTGCTACTTACGTGGTCATGGGCAAATCACTTCCTCTTTCTTATTCTGCATTCCTAATTTGTGTAATGGCCAGGGGAGGGGGGATAAAGGGAGGTTGATGTATTGTTTTCTGAGGATGGTATAAAAGAAAGAGCACAGGTTTAGGAATTGAAAGACCTCTTTCTAATCCTAGTTCTTACCAAATGTGATCTTAGGCAGGTTGCTTAACTTTTCTCCTCCTTGACATCCATCCCCAAGTTGCACAGGTGGTATTAGAATAAAATGAGATGGTGTATGGAAAACACCTAGTTCAGGAGCTGGCTCAGAGAAGATGCTGAATGAATAGCAGCTATTTACCGCTACTTGGGGCTTGTCAATTAGTGATTATGCGGTTACGTTTAGGATAGCGACATCTAGGGGCAAAGTGTGATATTGCACCTCAGCTCTACCAGGCATGGAACTGATCAACAGGTGATCCGGTGGGAAGACTCTGAGAACAAGAGGAGTGGCCATATCTGATTTTCTTTTAGCGCCATTCCCAAAGCCTGGCACCTGACCAGTGTTTGTGACTGAATGGATTTATACTAAGTACTCATGAATCACATTTCCTTTATTAATTGTGGAAATATTTATTGAGTGCCTAGATTATATCAGGTTCTGTTCTAGGTACTAAAGATGCAGAGGTGAATAAAAAATAGACATCCCACCCTCATGGACCATGTATTTTGGTGGGGAATACTGACAATAAATAATTAAACAAATACACCCATGCATATACAAAATACACTGTCAAGGTCAGGTGTTTTAAAACAATCTTCAATAATGAAAATTGAGGGAGGGAAAGGAACAATAGCACTGACCTGACCATATGAATGTGAGGCCCAGAGAACCCTCACATGGGGCAAGGTCACCTCTCAGTTCTCACTTCAGCTTTTCTCTTTCTTTCCTCTTTTTCAGATTCCTCCTCTCAGCCTGCCCACCTCCTCTCTGGGTACATGCACATGTCATCTTGTCTCTGAGCCTGGGACGTTCTAAGTGCTGGACTCTTGCGGAGTGAGAGGTGGGGGCCAAGGCACCCAGCGATGAGAAGGCATCGGTTCTGAAGTCATATCTGAATTTGCATGAACTGACTGGTTGTGTGGTCTTATTTAAGTCTTCTGAACCCTCTGAGCCAGTTTCCTCATCTACAAAATGGGAAAATAACCACACAAGCCACACTAGGTTCAGAGCCTGGCTTACAAAAACTTCAACAGAAGCCAGCGATCATTCCAATGTCACTTCCCCTTGTGGCTTAGAACAGGGATGAGCAAACTATAGATTTTGCTCACCACCTATTTTGGAAAATAAAGTTTTATGAGAACATAGCCATACCCATTCTTTACATATTAGTCCATAGCTGCTTTCATTCTATAAACCAGCAGAATAGAGTAGCTGCAAAAGAGACAGCAGAGCTCGCAAAATCTCATGAATTTACCACCTGGCTCTGTGCAGGAAACGCTTGCCTGACTCCTGCTGCTGCCGCCTTGGCACTTCCGTAAGCTGAGCCCTCATGCAGGTCTGAGCGGGTGTCCTAGGGTGCTTCTGTGGCTCGTGGTGTTGTCTCCTACACTACCAAGTCATATTTATTCTCATATTTGTCCTTCTGCCCCAAGAACAAAGGGCTTCGGAGAGTCACTACTGCATCTCAACACTTCAATTTGGTCCTAGTGAGATGCAGAGTAAAGAATGCAATAAACGGGGCTGGAGCGGTGGCTCGGTGGTTACGGCGCTCGACCAGCATGCGTAAGTACACGGGTTCAAACTCCAGCACCAAGTACACAACTAAGTCTCAGAGCAACGAAACCCATGTGAAAAACTCAATAAAAATTGATTCTCTCTGTCTCTCTCTCTCTCACTGTCCTCTCTTTAAAAATTTAAGATTTTATGACTAGTCTTTAGGAAAAATGGTAACATGTTACTAAAAAAGAAAAAAGATGAGTTTGGAATTGTGAAGCCACCACGTGTCAATACTTTGTTTGGTAGGCTTCCTTTCCTTCCGTGTCTTTAAAAACATGGCCACATGGGGTGAAGCTTGTGTACATGCATTTGGGGAGGGTCTGCCACTGGCATCAGAGGGAGCTAAGAGAAAGAGAAAAGGATAATGACTATAATGGAGAAATAAAGCATATGATTGCATTTATAAGCTTATGTAAATCTAATATAAGTATCAGTAAAAAGTTAAGGGGCCCACTAAAAAAAAAAAGTCCAAACTTTAAAAGAAGCCCAAGTCACACGAGGAGAAACAGTGAAAGACTCAGTGCATGCGAGGTTGCTAGAGAAGTCGTAATTCAGAGGCAGAAAACAGAAAGCTGTGGCCGGACTGGGGAGGGGCAAGGGGACTAGGTGTTTGATGGGACTTTAATTTGGAAGCTGAAGAAATTTTGGAGGTTGACGGTGGCGATGGTCACACAACAATACGAAGGAACGATGTGAACGGCCAAAGCTTTTGAAGACAAGATTTGGTCACCGATTTTGTAGACCACAATTCTTTTTTTTTTTTTTTAATATAACCCAAGTCAGATGATATTGTTGTTTTGTTTAATTGGTTTTCTTTTTTCTCTAATTTGTTTTCTTTTCCCTTCTCCTTCTTGAATTTCTTTTCCTTTCTTCCCCTTCCCCCTTTTTTTTGGTACTGGGTATTGAACCCAGGGGCACTTTACCACTGGGCATATTCCCAGCCCTTTTTATTTTTATTCTTTTTTTGAGACAGGGGTCTTGCTAAGTTGTTGAGGCTGGCCTCAAACTTGCAGTCCTCCTGTCTCAGACTCCTGAGTCATGGGGATTACAGGCATGTGCTACCATGCCCAGCAGTTTTATTGACTTTTCAAACTACAGTAAAGTACATGTAACATAAAATTTGCCACTTTAAACATTTGGAAGTGGACAGTTCTGTGGCCTTAACTGAATGGAGGCAACCTTGTGTAACTGGTGTGCCCTGAGGTCAGCATGCCTCACTGGCCTATCCGCCTCTCCACCTCCTGTACAGGAAGCGCACCCCTCTCACACCCTCTGTCCTTGCTGTCACCCTCACCATCCCTATGTCTCTGCCTCTGCGGTTCAGACACCCTCCTCTCTACTGCAGTCACCCTCTAGGTCCCTGACCACATAATTACTGTCCTCTGATTTCCACCTCCTTGATAGCCCTATGTTTTGTCCCCCGCTATCCCTGACATGATCACTCTTAAAAAAATTTGAAAAAAAAAGCAAAAGGACAAAAAGAAAAAAAAATCCAGTAAAGTATAGTAAAAAATGGTTTTAAAAGTTTTTTAAAGAAAGAAAAAGAGTGAAGAGGAAAGGTGGGGGGCCTTGTGTGTGGGACAAGCCCCTTCCGATGGTGCCTGAGTCCACCATAGCCTGAGCCCCGAGGCTGTGCCCACGCCTCAGCCGGGAGCAGGCAGCGCGTCCCTTGGGCTCCGCGGTACAGCAGGAAGGGAGCTGAGCCCGAGGTCTCTGGGGACTGCGTTCCATCGCTGCCCACACGGGGCTTGCAGACAAATAAACTCCTGAGGTTTCCCTTGATATGTTTCTTGATCGCTGCCAGACAATCGGAGTGTTCTTGCTCCACGCTCACACGAGGAGGAGAACGAAAGGCCAGTTCTTGATTACGGATGACAACATGGCTGGGTCACATGTTAACACAAAGGAGCCGACGCTGATCCTTCCAAAACAGATGAGTTGCCATAAACGCCAGAGCACCTCTCACCAGAGCTGCTGAGCAGGAGGGACCCCAGAAGCCTCCCAGATCAGAGCTTCTCAAACTCTGGCTGGCTTCCGCATCACCTGGGTGCTGGTGAAACTGCAGCCCCCCCCCCCAAGGATCCTGGTTCTTTAGGGTGGGGTTGAGAGTTGGCTTTTCTAAGAAGCCCCCAGGGGAGGGCAGCCCGCACTGAACAGCCCTCAGCTAGGGCAGAGGGCTCTGACGCTGGCTGTGTGTCGGTCCCATGGGCGCTTGGTTTCCAGGGCGCTGGATTCGCAGACTCAATGGGCCACAGGTGGGTTACCATGTAGTTAGGCCTATGAGGGTCATACCCATACTAAACACGTAAGGACTGTTTATTTTTGTAATTACTCCCCAAACCATACAGCATTACAACCATTTACACGGCATTTAACATGCACAGCTACTATGAGTGCTCGAGAGATGACTGTGTAGGTCATACGCAAAGATTATGCCATTTTACGGGAGGGGCTTGAGAATCCATGGACTTTGGTATCCTTGGTGGGGAGTACAATTCTGAAACCAGCCCTCCGAGGAGACCAAGGAAAACTGCATCACCTGGGAAAGTCTAAAAACTACTGATGCTCAGCGACAGCCCCAGAGACTTGGGTTCAACTGCTGGACTGGGGACCTGTAATTTCAATTGCTCCCATTGTACTGTAACGTCCAGTTGGAGCTGAGAAAAACGGGTGGCCAGACCCCAGTCTCATCTTATACAAGGGAGTTGTCATAGTGCTGCTGGGGACCAGAGAGCAGCAGAGGCACAGGGAGCAGGCGGCAGGCCTGGGCTTTCTCCCTTGAATGTAGCCTGTGCTTTTCCTGTGGGGGCCTGGGTGTACGGCTGGGGGCAGAGGGGCAGGATCTACCCCATCTCATCAGGAGTGGACAAGGGTGAAGCAGCCCTGGCAGTGCAGAGTGGGGTGGTGGGTCCAAGGATGAAAGGTGCTGGACATGTCATGGGGCTTGTTCTAAATTTTGTCCAAGAGCAGGGAAAGCACTAGGATTACTGTGAAAGAGTTTAAAGGACAGCGGTAGACACAGTTTCTCTATGACTCCCACCTAAGAGACATAGCAAGCTCAGTCCACACCATGGCCACCTCCACCCACAAGGGTGGCAAAGTGCCCTACCCACGTGAAGGCCGAACTCCCGTCCTCCAAGAGCCTCTTAGGACACAGAGTCATTACATTAAGTCCCAGCCCTGTTTTGATCCCCTCTTTTAGGGGGTCCTCATTGCCCACAAGTTCAAGTTCAGATTCCTCTAGTTTCTTCTTGCACCCTGTCCTGTGATCCCCATGTCCCTCTGTACTGTACCCCCCTCAGTCCCCTGGCCATGCCCTTGCTATTCTCAGGCCTTTGCACACACTGCCCCCTCCACATGGTACGCAGAACCCCCATCCTCTCTGCCTGCCCACTCCCACGCACCCTCCAGGGCCGGGCAGAGGTGGACATGTACCCCAGAGCTCCCCATGTGGGCCCAACCAGCACCTGTCACTGTGTGCTGTCAGTGTTGCGATAGCTGTCTGATGTCCCCAGGGGCCGAGATGGCAGGGGGAAGGGCCTGTGTTTCCTGGAATCCCCAGCAAGTAGCTCAGAGCCTGCACGCAGGCTGTGCCTAATGTCTGTTCGCTGAGTGAACGTGTACTGCCGAGGGAGCGCTGCCCACACCCTGAGACAGCAGGATGCGATTACCTTCTTCTTCATTTTCACGTTTTTGAAGATGGCGTGGACCCTCCACGTCTTTGCAAACATGGCTCCAAAGGCGGTTGTGTAACCCACGGTGAGAATCCAGGTCCTGACCTAGAGGCCATGAGAAAAGAGGGGCATTAACATGCTTTAGGTGAATGGGTCTCTTGTCAGATGTCACCACCCCAGCAGGGGGCTTCTAGAGCGTGGGGACAAGCCCTCTCCTTCACAAGCTGTTGAATTCCATGAACATCCTTCCATCAAATTTCAACGTGATAGACATTCGGTTCTAGCCGACGCTCGGCAGGCCCAGGGCACTGGGCACATTTGAGTGTGAGATTCAAATCCTGCCTCCAATGGGCCCAGAGGCACAGAGGCCCCAGCACTGCTGAGGGATCGCTCAGAAGGTGACAGACCAGCTCTCTGTCTTCTTGTCCCTCGTCCCTTTCTCCTGCAGCCGGACCCTCTCCCTCCCCAGGGTCAGGCTGCTACTACCGCCCAGTGTGACCTCAGAAGTTGAGTCACTTAGCACCAGGCCAGCCTGGATGCTGAGCCCACACTCAGGCCTGAGGCCCTGGCAGGACTAAACTGTGCCTTGATGCCCAGCTCTGGGCTGATGACTGGTGGGAAGAGCCAGCCCGAGAAGCCTACGGCCTGGCTACCTGCAAACTAGGGCAGGCTGGCCACCATCTGTTGGTTACCAAGGGCCTGCAGGAGGCCCACTGCCATTTCACCAGGCTCCACCCTCCCTGGCTGCACCAGCCACCCTCCTTCACCCAAGGGATGTGTTGACCTCAAACGCTTCAGCCCAGGCGCATGCTGCTCCTGCCTTCCAGGCACCCTGTCTCTCCAACTTTTCAGAAATAGCACATCTCCCCTCTTTGTTCTGTTTGTGAAACTAGGAACTGGCTGGGTAAACGGCAGGATGGACCCAAGTCAAGGGGAGGAAAGAGCATCCTGGGGAACATAGGCCAAGTGTCTCTGCCGGTGGTGGCACCGGTGGGGCTCAGCCTCCCGCTTTCTTTCATTTCAGAAATGGGGGGGATCTAGGCAAGAATGAACCTCAGGGTCTTAGGGCATAGGATGGCCACATGATCACCCAGATTGTAATCCAAGGTGCAAGGGAGGGAAACGACAAGGAGCAAGGAGTGTCCGCAATGCCAGATCACACATTCCTTCTATCGGAGTCGAGGGCCCGGGGCATTTGTCTCTTTAATCCGTGTGGTTGCTCATCTACCTGTTCATGCAACTAGTCCTGCTAGGCCAGAGGCAAAATTCAGGGAAATGGAAACAGACGACAACAACCACCCGGATGATTTTTGGGAGCTGTCAGGTGAGTGAGGAAACCACTTTACAAATGAAGAAACTGAGGCCCAGTGCATTCAACAGTTTCCCTCAACTGTCCAGGTGGCCCCAGAGTTAGGCCTGGAACTCCACCCCTTGACCCAACGTCCCCTGCCCTGGTGTCCTCCCAGGTAGAGTCTGCTTAACCCAAGTCAGGCTCATCTATACCCACGAGCCAGCTGCCCAAGGCTGAGAGCACATGGGGAGCAGCCATGGAACACGCTCCTGGGGGTCCAACACACTTTCTTTTTTTTTAAAGATAGAGGGAGAGAGTAAGAGAGAGACAAAGAGAGAACCAATTTTATTTATTTTTCCATCTGGGCTTTGTTTCTCTGACACCTAGTTGTGTACGTGGTGCTGGGGTTTGAACCTGGGTCCTTATGCTTGCCAGGCAAGCGCTCCAACCACTCAGCCACTACTCTAGCCCCCTTTAAAAAAAAAATCTATGTTTTTTCTTTTTTTAAGAGAGAGAAAAAGAGTGAGAGAGAATCAATTTTTATTTAATTTTTTATCTGGTTTTTATTTTTTAACATTTAGTGGTGTATGTGGTGCTGGGATTTGAACTCAGGTCCTCATGCTTGGCAGGCAAATGCTCCAACCACTAAGCCACTACTCCAGTGCTTTTTTCTACATCTATTTTTTTCTTTTCTTTTTTAAGAAAGAGAGAGAGAGAATCAATTTTTATTTAGTTTTTCATCTAGTTTTTTTAACACTTAGTGTGTGTGGTGCTGGGATTTGAACCCAGGTCCTCACGCATGCCGGGCAATCGCTGCATTGCTGAGCCAGTGCTCCAGTCCCTTTCAAAGCTAATATGCAGATGTGATTTGTGAACAGTGTTCTACACGTGTTTTGATCATGTTCTCCTTCTAGAAAGTCCCTTTAAGCACCAACCGAGGCATGAGCAACAGCACCTAGAAGATGGGAAGAGAGGAGGTGCGGCTGGCGCAGGTCTCTCGTTCCAAGGCTGTGTGCCATGCGAGCGTGCTGAGCATCACTAATCTTTCTTTCGACTTATGCTTTCTTTAAAGCAATTATTTTCAGGCCACTTGTCTGTTTTGTGAGGGTTAACTTCGTTAAGGTTCAATAAGATAAATTAAGTGAGTTAAAACTCGATAATATAAACCTCATCTGGCATCTGGAAATGACAGTATGGTGCCAGAACCAGAGCAAAGAATGGCTGAGGCTGCCTGGGCAGAATTCACAGCACCAGCCTGATGTCACCAGGCGCCATCGGCTGCTGTCTGGGAACCTGGATTTTTGGGTGGGTTCCCACTGTCTCCTCAATGACGAGCATGGCTCACTGTGCCCAGGGCTCACGAGTGTCCCTGGGAGACAGCATTTCACGCATGTTGTCTCCACTGCTCCTGGAGGGAATCTGCTGGCCCAGTGTGGCTCCTCGGGGCGTGGGCTCCGGGAAACGAGCACCTGGTCCTCCCTGAGCTTGGCTCCTTACCTTCCCCACTCTGTGCTTTCGTTTGTGTCCTTTCACTGTAATTGATCATAGCTGTGAGCACAGGTGGATGCTGGGTCCTGGGAGTCCCCGTGAATCCCTGAACCCCCATCTCTGTCTGGTGTAAGGTACTGAGCAATGACAGCGTCCTTGGGAGCGTTCCTGGATTTGACCACCAGAAACATGCACTGAGCCAGGGCCCAGGGCCAGCCCTGGCCTCACATCCCATCTGGTGACAACTCTCAAGACAGCAATGAAGCAACAGAGGGAAGACGGGTGGGAACAGGACAGCCCACCCCAGTAGGCTCTGCCCCACATCCGCCCCGGGCCGCCTGTGCTAAAGGGAGGTGCTATTTCTCTGGGCTGCTCTGAGATGCAGGGATGCCAGGACAGACTCCAGTGTCCACTCAAGTATCCCCTCAGTTATCATCCCCACTCATGGGCACTACCAGCCGCCTCACCTCTTTCCCAGCCTGAGATCCAAACCCGCACATACTCCTGTCACTGAAGGTCTAGGTGATGCTTAGTTGACCCCATCAAACCTTCACACTCCACAGCCAAAGCTCAGCCCATCACCTCTTTCCCTAAGCCTCTGTTTCCTCCTGACTCAGGGAGCTGTGTCACCTCCCATCTGTCACTCAAGTTGGAAACCAGGGAGTCACCCAGACTTGTCCCGCTCCCCCACTCTCCTAGTTCATCTGCCAGCCATTTCCCTGACTTCCCTCCCAGCCTTTCCTGCCCTCCCTGCACTATGAGAGGTGGGCACTGGTGTGTTCCTTCAAGCCTCTGGTTTGGAATGACGGTCAGGAACCTGGAGTGCCAGGGGAGAGGAGGCTGCGTCACCCCTGCCGGCTGTCTCTGTGCTGCATCCCTGGCTCCTTCTGGGCTAGGAAAACACACTCTCTCCTCTTTACCTTTCCTACAGGGGACTGGGGAGGGCTGCCAGGGTGGCCTCAGTATCCCACAGTGGCTGCCTTAACCCCACCTGCACATCTGTCTTCCTATCCTTGGAATCACCCAGGGAGCTCCGTTTTCTGCAGTCCCTGTCATCACACCCTTCCCTTCTGTCCCCTGCTGCAGTCTTTGCAGGCCCTCTAGGTTGTCATTGAGACAGGGGCTCTAGAGCCTGACCTGGGGGTAAGTCCTGGTGTTGTCACGCATTGGGCCTGTGAGCTTGGACAACAATGGCCAGGTGACACGGAAGGACGGAGTTCCTCATCAGCACTCAGCTGTTTTCCTGAGTCCTTGTCAGTGCTCCCAGGACCTGCAGGAGCCTCCAGCCGGCCCTGCCTCCACCCCTGCTCATCCACCCTAAGCTCCCCGAAAGACTCTCCTCCCAGGGCAAAGCTCAGCAAGCCCCAAGGCTTAACCCTTCCACTGCCCCGCGGAGCTCCGGGGTTAAAGTCCAGGTTCTTAACTGCTCCCACCAACTTCGTCCCCTGCAACCCCTCTCCCCCGGCATCACTCTGGCTCACACTGTCAGGTCTGGCATGAGCCATTCCCTCTCCCCAGATGCCATTCTTCCTGCTTCCTCTGTCACAAATTCTTGTTTATCCTCTGAAACCCAAACTCAGGGGTCACCCCCTCTGAGAAGCCCTCCCAGACCTCACAGGCAGGTTCTGACTGCCTGGTCCCCACAGTGCCTGCCTTTGTGCATGTTTCTGCTATGCTGGTCACACCAGGTGACATCACTCTGACCACCTGTCTGCTGCTCCCATGAGATGGAGCCACCAGGAGGCAGGGCCTGAGCAGGCCCATGAAAGGAGGACTGCAGAGAAGACTGCAGCACTGATGGCAAAAGAGGATGAGTTTGTGGTCTCAGTGACCCCTTCCACCCAAATGAAAAAAGCTTTCAGTAGGTAGTGAGCTGCCCATCACCCCACATTTTCAAGTGAAACTTGGAGGATTTCTTGTCAGGATGCAGTAGGGGCACTTCCTGCATGGAGGGAGGTTTCATTTGATGACATCCCAGGTCCCCCCACTCTTCTGTATGACTCCATGATGTCAAATGAACTAGAAGTTCTGAGGGGCTCTAATGATTCTGTTTTCCAATAGGTCTCCTCCAAAATGAATCTCTACTGATTCATCCACACCACACAAATAGCTACTCTCTCCCGAAGTGTCACGCACACTCACTCTTGTGATTTAATGCCTTTTTTTCCCTTTGGACATAGAGTACTGTGCTCCTGCAAATTGGCTTAGACACTAATAACCATGGGGGGAAAGGAATTTCAGGTGGGCAATGTCCATCAGTCTCAGCAACGAAAAAGAAAAAAAAATTCACGAAAATCTCCAAATGAAAAATCTACGCCTGGAACAGTTCTGCTCAGCTGCCGCCCAATCGACTCTCTGAAGGCAGAGTGGGATCAGCAGGGAAATGGACACACAGCCTCCGTGTGCTTCTGTGTCGCCATGGATGCGGCCCTGGGCTGGGAAGTCGGAGGGAGGAGGCTGGTGCTTTCCCACTGTCCCTTCCTTCCCAGGCTCACTCAGGCAGTCAGCAGCAAGAAGGCAGAGAAGGAAGCCCCTGACCACCCAAAAGCAGCCCCAGCCCACTGGCAGGTCCTGGGGGCAGAGCCAGAGCTCAGGGTCAGCTGTCCAGGGCCTGCCTTGTCTTCTGGGACCAGGGGAGGGGGGTCGCTGAAGAGAGTGTTCCAGGAACACGCCAAAGACCAGGCCATGCACGGGTCCTTCTAATAAAATCTGCATGGAAAACCTGCTCTAGAGTTGAGAGTACAGCACACCTTTCTCAGGGGGCCACAAGCAGGAACATCTTGGCCTCTTAGAACCTTGGGTCAAATCGAGGAAAAGCACCTCCTCTGGCAGAAGGGATTTCTTGAGACACCCTGTCTGGGCCTTTTTGAAAGATTCCTCTCCTCAAGGCTCTTGCATCAGAAGAACTTGACTCAGAGAGCAGACGAATCCCAGGCTGAAATTCAGCTCCCACCCAGCCCTGATGCCAACATCCTTGTGCAGTGCACACATTGCACAACTGTGCTTGGCTCAAGTGACAGAACAACATAGGGAGAGAAGAGGCTTTTCTTTCCCCATGCCCACCCCCAATGCAGCAGCTGCCTCAGGACTGGAATTGGGGAGTTTTCTGAAAGTACAACATTCTCAAGATATGCAGGGGCAGGAGAGGTGTGTGTGTATGCGTGAGTGTGTGTGTGTGCACGTGTGTGTCGGGGAGTGACTTGTGTGTGCTTCTCGGCAGCTCTGTGGATACAGGATGTGGATGAGCAGGGGCCAGGACCAGCTAGAAGAGCTGGGCAGCCATGGCACAGTGACTACAGCTACTGTGGAATTTGTGGGCTTCTTTTTCAGACCTGGAAAAATAACTAGTGCTCACTTGGTGGCAGCATGTTTTAATTTCTCTGACTTGTCCCTCCCTCTCTGGCCATCACCCTTGCCCCCAACCCCATCTCGCTGTGAATGGGGTGACTTGCTGACTTTTGCCTTCTGGCCCATACTGTCAGCTCCCGGAGGGCAGCAATGGTGTGGGTTGGTTCTGTGCCCCTGGGACCTGGTACATAGCAGGTGCCTGGGAAATGTCATCAGATGAATGAAAGAATGAATGGTGGGAACAAGAGTCCCATGAGGTCAGGGCTTGGAGTGACGCACATGAGGCTGGGGGAAGGGAGGGCCTCACCTGTCCATCAGCTGGAGAGTGTGGGGTCCCAGATGCCCCTCCCCTGGGAAGGCCTGGATGGCTAGGGACAGAGAAAATGGGGGTAGGGAGGCTGAACCAGCCCTGGACTCCAGTTGGCCCAGGTAGGTCCTGTTAGCCCCAGACCCTGGGGCTGCCTCCTTCAGCTCCTCTGATCCTGCCAGGCGAGGCCACTGTCAAACCCTGTGGGCATCCCCTGGCCCAGCCTTCTGGCCACTTTCATGAACTAAAAAATACTTTACATGAGGACATGGGATCACATGCCAAAACAGTCCCTGAACCATATTGTTACATTGCTTTACTACCAAGAGAAAGAAAGAAGAAAGAAAGAAAGAAAGAAAGAAAGAAAGAAAGAAAGAAAGAAAAAGAAAGATTGATTCACAGATTTATGGCTTTTTTAAAAACTGAAAACAATTTACTAATTCTTACTGGAGTTGAATTTACTGAGAGGCCAAGTAGGTGTTCCTTGGTAGGCCTTAGCTTTTTTAGAGTTAGAAAATCCCAGCATCTCTGGAGGGCAGGAAGAGGGTGTCGTGCTCCTCAGTCCAAGAATGAACCCCCCTGGCTCCACCTCTGCCTGGCTGCTGCCCATCCTTAGTGCACAACCTCTACGAACAGAGTGAAGAGGCCGAAACCATGCGGCAGGACCCCAACCAACCCCGCCAGCTGGGATGGGGCCCCTCTGTTTCCCAGGGATGGGCAGAGGCACCCAGGTGCCAGCATCTTCCAGCCCAGGAGCCCCGGGCCTCACACTGCTGGTCCACAGGGGTTGGCACTGTTGGGAGGTAGAGGCGACTGGGAGATGTGAGGTGGAGCCGTGGCCCCCACAGGGCCCTGGGCTGACTGGTTTCCTATGCCAGATCCCAATGACTACAAACTCAAGGCCACAGCATCCTCAGAGGTCCCACCCACATCATTCTTGCCTTCCCTTGCAGCCTGCATGAAGCCCCCTCCAGTACCCAAAGTGGGATAGGCTCACATCAGCTTGGCTTATCCCTAACCCAGTTCTGGTACAGCAAGATCACATAAGGTCAGAAGTTGCCACGGATGTCCCTATACCAAATCGACCGGCACCAACTCTCGTTTCTAGTCTCTTTTGTCCAAGTTTATCAATGCCTCCTTTAGCAGTGTCCAGAGGTGGACACAATTACCCCAGCATGGTCCTGCTGTTCATTCACTCATAATGATAATAGCTAACATTTATTGAATCTTGCCACGTGGCACACCTTAGGTCCTTCACATACATGATCTCATTAAATCCTTACAACCCTAGTATCATGCACATTTTGGAGAAGAGTTAACAGTCCCCAAGGTTCACAGCTGTTAATAACTTGAAGTCACAATGCTGGGAGGCAGCGAGTTTGGGAACTGAACGCAAGCAGTCGGACAGCACAGCCTCTCTCTTGTGCTAGATACCCTCATGTATTCTGGGGGTGCATCAAAAATGAATCAATACACTAACATCAATGAAGCGTACACCTTTACAGGCTGAATGTTATGGTGTACGAGTTATATCTTGATTTTTAAAGATCTAAATGGACAAAAATCTTGGTGGGATAAAAATTTATTAGATCTTTAAGAAATTAGCTGGCCTGTTTTTCCTGGTATAAGCTACCAAAAAAAAAAAAAACCAAAAAACAAAAAAAAAACAACAACAAAGCATTTCTTCTTAGAAACAAACAAACAAACGATGGAGCAGCGCAGGGCACGTTTGCAGTCCAAGGCTCCTTTGGAGCCTCCGCCGGCCACCCAGCAATGCAGGAGTTTTCAGCTTGCTCTCCTGTGAGGCGGGACGGTGAACCCTGCCTGCCTGGCGGGTGGTGGCAGGCACTGGAAAGAGAGGCTGCACCTGGCAGCAGAAAGCGGGCACTTGGGGAATCGCCTCCACGGGGGCTCGGGCTGGAGGGTAGTGAAGCTGCTGAGCCCAGGAAGCTGCTGCAGCCCCGCAGGGGGACTGCAGGTCAGCCAGGCCTCTCTCCCTCTCTGCAGAGTCCCTCCCTTGCCTCCTGGAGCTGGGGGTTCTGCTGGGCCCTCCAAGGAGGACAGGTGCATTCCTCCACCGCCTGGCTCCCTCTCCTGGCTGGCAGCGGCTGGGCTTCCCGGGCCAGGATGACTTGTCAGTGTGAGCGGGCACTCCCTTCCCTTGGCACTGGGGCTCTGGCCCACACCCAGCACCATCCTCCTAGGCAGCTCTGTGCCTACAGGGGCCACGTTGCTATGGTGATTCTACTACTGACACAGTGTCCAGGGAGACAGCACCATGTAGCTGGAGCTGTTTGCAAGACTTGCTGAAGCCAGCACTGACAGGCTGGGAAGATTCCAGAAGGGGGCAGAGGGTGGGGGATGGGAGCTAAGTGGGTAGCTTCCCTCGCAGCAGGACTGTGTGTGCACGTGCCCAGGTGCTCGCCCATGTGCCCACCTGCTTGCAGGTTAGAATGGCCCTATGGAGCACAGGCTCCTTCCTGAGGTGGCAGTGTGGTTTATCACTGAGTTTCATTTCTATATTAAAAATTAAAAGGAAACAAAGGGGGGGTATTGATAGGGTGGCAAGTGACATTCAACGCCACACCTGAGGCTGACTTCAGGGTCTGCCCTGTCCCTTGTCCTTGAGATTTCCTACAGAACAGCCTGGGACGCCAGGAAACTACACTGGCCAGGAGACAAGGTGACGCACGGGGATGCCTGCCCCTCCCTCCACCTGCCTCTCCCACACTCATCCTATGTACAAGGCAACTGTCTGAATTGTCACATAACCCATGTTGCACCTGAGCATCACCAAGCTCATTTCACAGATGACAAGACCAGGGCTGTGGTTTGGAGATCTGCACTCACCACCCATCCAGCCCAACTGCTCTATTCTCTGCACCTCGGGGTGTGTTTGCCAGGGAACAGAAGCTGGGGGCTGACCTTCTAGGTTGGGGAGAAGAGAACCCAAGGAACATCGTGGAATAAAGCAGCCAACCTCCTGCAGGAAGGTGGAGTACAACCCAAGTGGCACCCAGGTACCCCTGGGGACAGTATGCAGGTTTTCAAATCAAGAGCTGTCAGTCCCTCTTCCAGGGCAACAAGGGAACACCCAGGAAGTGCCCCCGGTCCCAGCTGCGCATGCATCTTGCTGACCCAGTTTCACCCAGAGGAGTTCCTCCAAGCCTTTTCCCAGGTCATGAATGTGGGTTCCCTTTGCACAGCTGAAAGGATCCAGCCGCCAATCGTGAATTCCCAGGATGAGAGGCGGCCCTCGCCTCTGCCTGCGCCTGCCCGCTCCTGCCAGTGCGCGAAGTGCTTTATGATTTATTCATGCCGCCCTCCCAGGCTTCCCAGGACGAGTTTCCCCTCGCACAAATGAGTGCAGCTCCGGAGTAGAATGTCAGGCTTCATTAAAAGGAAGATGCCGGCTGTGGGGGATGTCCCTCTCTTGCTCCAAACCCTGCAACATGCAGTGTTCATAGAATTCAGGTCAAACTTGAGAAAGCACCTGAGCAGGAACAGCCTCTGGCCAATACAGGGTAACGTGGTGGCTTCTCTCTGGCAGGGGACACTCCCTGGGGGGACAGTTCTCAGTGTGCTTTGGTTATCACCAGACTAGCCCTGGTGCCGTTTTCACTAGGTCATCATGATCATGTCCTTGAATGTGCGGAGGGGGTCCAAGCAGGATGGAGATGGAAGAGGGATCCTCATACTCCTTCTGGCGTGTTGGTTGGGGAGCCTCACACTGCCCAGGAAAGCTGAGCACAGACGATGCCCACAAAAGGGCAGGGCAGCACAGCGCGAAAAGTCATGCAGCAACTTCGGGGACTTAAGGGGCCTCTCATCTCCCCTGACACCAGGAACACTGCTAACGTGGCAGTTATTCTAGTGCCAGAGGGTTGCCCAGTTTCAGGAAGAACCCTGCTAATCCACACCCACGTGGAAGCAGGAGGAGGAAATCCGGAACTTGGGACAGAGAACCCTGGGTGGGAAGTCTGCCCGAGTGAGCCCTGGTGCTCTAGGGCTCCAGGTCCACCCCTGAAGGGGAGGGTGCCTGACCTCACTGCCTGCCTTGGTGACTGGGGGCTTGACCTTGCACTTGTTGCTGGAACCTTTAGGGTAAGGTAAGCGAATCTGTAGATGTTTCTCTAGCTAGATGAACATCAACAATTTCTTGATCTAATTATCTGCAGGGATCAGGGGGCATCGTCACCGAGAACATAGGGTCCTGGGGGCCTCCCCACTTCCACATGCTGTCCCCGAGTACAGGGACTAGTTAGAGCCCTGAGAGTGGCCTCCTGCATGTCTTAGAGGTCCCGCACTTGCTTCTGCCTCAATGTCACCCATCCTTACTTGGTGGTGGGCAACTTGAAACTTCAGAGCAATTAAGGGGACCTAAAAAAGATGGCTTTGCAAAAGTGGACCTATCCTGCTTCCAAAGGCCCAAGAGAAACAGCAGCGGCAGAGATGCTTTTGGATTAATCTGGTCAAGCCTGATGTTTGCCCCTGGCCCGTCTAGCTCTGACCTTCCAGATGGAGAACTAGATGGACTACTACTGTATTTGAGACACTGAAGAGATGCAAATGGTTCATCAGTTTTGAGAAGTCACAGTTGTCAAAGTCCAGAAATAAATTCCAACTGGTCCCCCGTACTGTTAACTTCCAGCCAAGACTGGATTTCATGAAATTGCTAATTACTAATGTATAATTGTTTTTATGTACTGGGGGTTGAACCCAGGGGCATTTTACCACTGAGCCATATCCCCAGCCCCTTTTGTTTTTTTTTTTATTTTGAGACAGGGTCCCTCAAATGTACTCAGGGCTTTGCTAAGTTGCTGAGGCTGGCTTGAATTTGTGATCCTCCTGCCTCAGCCTCCCACTTGCTGGGATTACAGGCGTGTGTGACTGTGCCTGGCACAGCGGTGATTCTTAGATTGTGGTCCCTCGCCACCGTGCCCAGCCTAATGTATAACTTTTTAAAGAAAATAACTGAAGGGCATTTCTTTGCATATCAAAAAATTTAAATGTTCATTACTTTTCAAGATAATCTTTCTAAAATATAGTAAATAAATTATACTGTGTCGAGCTTCCTTAAATGTATGCGCCTTCAGTGGGGATGATATGGCCCTCTTGGGAGCCCACGCTGGTTCTTTTATGTGGAAAACATCAATCTTTTATGTGGGAAACACAGATATACAGTACAGACACTGAATCTCTCTGGTATTAAAATTTCGTGGGAGGGATGATTCCAAAAGCTCCTGAGGGGCGCACTACCACTGCAATAGAAAATCAGGCTACAGCTTTTCTAAGCGAGGCAAGGCGAGCCACACAAACATCTCCGGTCACAGGCTGGGAAGGTCGTGTAGGTAGCTGGGAGGATTTGTTTCCCCTTAAGTGATCCTGACCCTGACTCCGCCCTAATGAATTTTTGGAGGGCAAATCTCTTCCCTTCCTTTTCTGGGGCATCCCAGAGAAAGGCATCACCCACCGTGGCCTGTGAAATCAATGCATCACCTGATTTTTCCAAGCAATGTTTATGCTCCTTGTGGTCTAGAAGGGATACCACACTTCCCCGTCAAGTTACAGAACTGCTCAAGGGTTGTCTCCTGCCCATCCATGTATGTCCGTGCATCTCTGGGTTGGTGTGTGTGTTTGATCTTTATGTCATATGCCACTGGCTTGTGCTGAATGACTTACAGTGCAAAGAGTTTCGAAGGTCTTTTCTGACACAAAGGATCCATCCAGGCCAAAGAGAAAGATAGAGGCGTAGGAGAGCATTCCTCCGAGAATTATCAGATTATTCATATAGGGACTCGACATCTTGATGAGCCTGACAAGAGGAAGAGAGCATTTACAGAGCTGCTGATCTTGTCATTTCTTCAACAAACACCTCCCCAATGCCACCCAGGTGTGCACGGCAGCGAAGTCTAGAGGAGGTGAGAAATGGAAGCCCTGTTTCCTTCACTCCCCGACCGTTGCCTACTGGGGGTTGCTGCCCTTCCCTAAGGACCCCAGCACACTCAGCATTTCTCATTGGTGATTTTCCTGCCTCCTTTGCCAAGTTCACCCCTCTCTTCCCTAGGGACATCTGCTGCATTTCTTCATTCCTTCATTTTCAATCTTATCCAAAAGTGCTAAGTCAACAGGTGCTTTTGACCAGGGCTGGGAACACACAGCTGTCTAGAGAATTCTACCTTTAAGTTGAGCGATCTTGCACAGTGAGGAGGGACCCCACCGTGAGCAGACGGCGGGGGGTTCACGGGTGAATGTTCTGGGTTGCCTGGGAACTGTGGTCACCAGGTGTCCAGTGCACACAGAGGGCCACACATGTGGGCAGGGTCACCTCTACCAGCCACTGCCCCGTTAAAGCCCACATCTCCGTCCTACGGTGGGGGGCATTCTTTGCACCTCCAAGCCCTACCCTGCTTCTCTCCCACTTCCTCCAGGAGTTTAGTTGCAGTTCCCAGGTGCCCAGCAAGCCAGGGCTTAATGAAGCCGTTAAGGGCTGGAGTTACTCTTGGAGGTATTCAGCTCTCCCAGAACAATCAGTTCAGAAAGTCTGAGGCTTGCTGGCAGCCCATGTTCCAGGGACTCTTGGGCAGATTCTAATTATACTCAGTTGCTCCCTGAATATTTTCCTTCGCATTCTGTAGTTCTATTAATCCTTCACATTTTAAACATGTCACATGTCAAAGTGATAGGAAAATAAAAACCCTGCTGCTTTTCCATGTGTGTGGACTACATATGGGCTTTTGAGTTGGACATGCTGGGCCCATGGCTCATATCCTCCCCCTCACAGAGGCACACCCAAGACAGTCCCTTAACCTGACTGAGATTCCTTGCCTGTGGAACACACAAGATCATGCTGTCTACGGCCCCCAGGGTGCTGAGCTGACACCAGGCCCTGGAGATCCTTTGATAAACCATGCCTGATGAGGGCCTTCATTCCCACACCCAGAGCAGACCAGGGAGGGCAGAGGCCAGCAGTTGGGGCCGGCTTCCAGGGGGAGGTGCCCTCAAGGGTTGGGCAGCATTTGGAAAAGTAGAAGTGAGGGTGCTTTGGAACCAGAGTGCTATTTATTTCCTATCTCTGCAGATTTTTCAATGCAAAGCTGGCCAAAATATTCAGTTGGATTCTCCTATTGAAGAGAAATGGCAATTTACCCCAGGAGGCCATGAGGGGGTAGTTAAGGAATTATAAGAGCGTACGCTTATGATGGGAGTCATCATGAGCGTTCTGATGGGAGTTCCTGAGGTCTGCAGGAGGGCAATCTAACATTGACCGGGAGCTGACTCTGTGTCCAGGCTGTACCAAATGCTAACGGACATGGCCGTCTGTCGTTTAAGGGTTGTACTAAGTAGAAAAAGTTGCTTCAACTTTTTTTGCAGCAAGACCCATGTTATTGTGGTTAATAAAATAAAACAACAGGTGAATAAGACTCTAATTTGTTCTTTAGGAAATGGGTTAGACCTACGGAATTGCTACCAAAGAAACCCCAACACAAAAAGATGCAGAAACCCCCACAAAAGCTTGGGGCCTCCAAATTCCTCCTTTGCAAGCAGGAAGAGAAACAAAACAAAACAAGTTTTCCTTGGAACTGGTGTTTTTCCTGGCAGCCTGTGAGGTGATACAATGTGGCTTCTGGGCATGGTGGCGGCCATGCCATGCCATGCCTCTGGGCACTGAGGCTGCCCACAGAATAACCATGCTCTGGGCCCTGCTCAGCCTCTCTCACAAGGTATGAACTGTCTGCAGGGACTCAGCATGGAAACCGAAAAAGCTGGCTGTGCATGGTCAACACCAGAGCCTGGAGTGGTGGCCCACTGGACCCACCACTGACCAGAATAACTCAGAGTGGAGATCTCTGTCCTCAGAAGAGCCAGGGCATGTTTTGGGGAAGAGCAACCGAGAAACCTAGGAGACAGGCCCTTCCTCAAGTGGACAGAAGTCCCCTGTCATGGAACTTGGGGATTCTCATCTATAATACAGGGAGCAATCAGGAGGGTCAAGGTGGATGATGTAAGGAAAGGACTTCTGCATGGTCACATATTCCAATGGGAGTCCCTGTCCAGCAGTGATTTCCAAAGATGCCTGGGAGTGGGAGGAGAAGCTGGGAAATTCTGTCTTCCATATCTCTACTCTCAGATCACACAATGTGCTAAACATATCCAAAGCTCTGAGAAGGCCTGTGGACTTGGAGTCTTCTATTGATTTAACTTGATCTTCTCCAAACCTAGCCCTACCTCTGTGTGTGTGTGTGTGTGTGTGTGTGTGTGTGTGTGTGTTATGTGCATGTGCGCACATGCCTAAATCATCCTGATGACTAACACATGTTAGGAAACTCTACCCTAAGAACTTCTGTGCCCCTGGAGAATATGTCATGTGAAGTTTCTACACTTGAACCATGAGGTCTGACAGCCCAGGAAGCATTATCCTGGGAGAGGGCATAAGCGCTTACTTCTGATTCCGATTCTTGATGTTGAAGAAGAGAAAGGCACTGGCCATGATCATGCCAAGGATGGTGAGGGCAGAGAGGATGCTGTAGAGAGGCAGGGAGATCTTCCGCAGCTGCTCTAGGATGATCGTCTTGTCCTTTGGTGGCTCGGATCCTATAAGGTCAAGGGGAAGACATCAGCGGAGCCCACCGCAGCCCAGCGCATAGTTGTTCCCCAAGGACATCCTCTTGGAGGCATCCATGACGAAGGCCAGACCCCTGGCCACGAAATACGTGGCATATCTGTCTCCTGAATGAGCTGGATCAGTGGCTGGCTGGTCAGCCTGGCAGGGAGCCTGAGCCAGGACTTATTTCTTTCTCTAAATAGAATCAATAAGGGGTTTGTGATGCATTTAACAGCCATTAGAAGGCTAGAATTTGATTTGGTCTAATTATGCTGTTGAAAACCATCACCATTCATCCCCAAAGGTAACATGCACTTGGAAGGCTCAGAGCTTAGCGATGTGAGCAGGTACCACTGGGTGCCATTGGGGTGAGGATCCTGGTTTTGGCTTCAAGGACTCCGCTCCTATCCACACATGATAAATGATCATGTGTGGATAGGACCTGCCTGTCAATTCGGTGGTGACATATAGGTGCTCTGGCTGCAGATTTTCTGCCTCAAGGTCATCATGTTATATGAGTTCTTTGGTTTTCTGTTTCCGTGAGACTTGCTAACTGTGGGAGGCAGCAGCTACCTTCCCTTCCTGCTGTGCTAGGACTGGACTGAAACTGTGGGGCTGCATTTCCCTACGTGACTGCAGCGCTGCCCTGCTCGCTCCTCAAGGGGGCCAGGAACCTTGGGGGGCCCTGAGGGTCTCAGAGAAAACACATCTCTCTGCACGGTTGCAAAATGGCCCTGTTTGAATTTTTGCAGGTGCAGGCTGGATTGAGATGAGGGATGCAGGACTCCCCCAGCTTCCTGAAATTCCATTTTTTCTTAGCTACTCTTTCAGGTCAGGTTTCTGCTGTAGAATTGTGAAACCTCAGGACTTTTACCTCCAGTGGGGATATGTGGAATCTGCTGGCTGCAGGGAAGTGACTATGCCGAGCCCCAGTGGGGATCACAATGACCCCATGGCAGGGCATGGGTACAGCCTCATTTATGCCTCCATTCCCAGGAGACAAACCAGGAATGCCAAGATGTGGTGGCGGGGGCAGAGAACTCCCCCTAACATCTGTGTTTAAAAACTTCTGCTCGCAGGTTCAAACGTGTTTTAGAAACATTCAATGGATGAAAAGAGTTGGAGCCAGCTAAGAAATCTAGGGAAGTTGCCAGGTTTGAAAACAGCTGGGAACCTGCTGGCATGTTAAGGTAAAGCCTTAAGTGATTCATAGAAAGTGACATTTATAAGATGAGGGCTTCAAGGGCTGAAGGTCATGGCTAAAGCAAACACAAGGCAGTGGTAATATCATTTCTTGCTTCTAAAAGTGAGAGTTTAACAACTGGAAACTTCTTCCCCACTCTTCATCACCCCCTGCCCCACACACCTAGACTGCATGAGCTGGCTCAGGGCCTTCTGGCTCCCAGTCAAGAGAAGTTCTAGGCATCTTGAGCAGAAATGAGCACCTCTTCTGACACTGAGAAAGGGGGCTGAGGTTTGAGTCAATGGTAATAGGAGCACTCGTGGGGCCTGTTGTTTAGAAACAACTTTAGAAAGTTAACACCACCTTCTCCTGACTCCACTTTCCATCTTCCCGAAATGGTGTCTCCCTAAGGTCCATTTCAGTGAGGATGTTGTGGGAGCCAAATGCTAAGGGTGTATCCGACGAGTTAGTGGGAACAGAGCCCTGAGTGTCATTCTTGCTTTGCATCCCATCCACCCACGCCCTGCTTGTCCATTCATCACCATTTGTTCATCCATCATGATTGACAACCACCTTCTACCTGTCGCCCCAGTGATGTGAAGATGGAGGAGCACAGGCCCTGTCCTCAGGGGACTAACAGTTGCAGACAAAGAGAAAAGCAATAATGAGCAATCACATTTACTGAGTGCTTACCATTGGATAATATGGAGATTGTAGGGATGAGTAGATACAGATTTTAATATATAGATTTCCAGGTTATTTTCACAGTATAGATAATATATAAATTCTAGAGGTTTCCACTTGATCCACCCAGCAGCTTCATCAGTAGATAAGGCTATTCCCACCTTAGAGAGGTGCAGTAATTTTTTCTAGCTGTTGAATGGATTTCATAGCTAAGTGACAATAGTGGCAGAATGTGGGCCCAGATCTGCCTCACTCTGAAGCCTGAGCTCTATCATGGTGCAAATGACCTCTGCAGATGGGGTCCTGGAGGGGTGATAACCTCACACACAGGACAGCAGCAGCATGAAGCAAGGGGTGCAGCGCCCCCTGTTGGCAACAGGAAAGACTGCAGACGCATGGGAGCTGAGTCTTGGAAGACTAGGAAGAGTCTCTGCTGTCACCAGAAGGGCAAGGAGGTCATGGAGGACAGGGCATAGTGGGCAGAAGGCATGGTGTGGGCACAGCCGCAGTGGTGTCATGGCATCTGAGGAGCTGTTAGCAGTCTGGCTGTGGAGATTTGAGACAGGACACAGAGAAGTAGGGAGTGGTCCCCACTTGGAAGCAATGGGGACATAGCACAAGGCAAGGCCTCCCTCTCTGTGAGCACTGGGGACCATGTGGAGCTCTGAGCCGAGGTGAAGCTTCTTCAGCACAGTGGGACAGCAAGGGCACTTTGGCTGCTGAGGGCAGAGTGGATTTGAGGGCATAAAACGGGTATGGAAGACCGTAGGGGCTGAGCAGGGGGCTGGGTGAAGGAGGCTGAGAGCTGAACCGGGCCGAGGCGTGGGCAGGGGAGCTGGGCTATTCCCTGACTCTGGATTCAGAGACCCTCTGGGCTGTGGGCCTGGCCTGGCAGGGGCTGAGCATCATCCATGCTGAGCTGGTGCCCCTGACTTCTATTTAGCCACTGTCTTGGCTCCCTCTGCCTCTGCCATTTGTTCTTCCTCTCGGTTACGATTTGATTTTGTCCTTGAATCTTTCCTTCAGTTCCTAAACCCAGAATCCTCATTCAATAAACCCTGATCTCCCAGGATCAGACCTGGATCAGGATCTGTGGTTAGAACAGGCCACACCTCTCACAGCCTGTGTGAACTTGGGGTGACACCCTCTCTGAGCCATTTTCTTATCTGTACAACGGAGGTCATAGGACTTGCCCACGTTTTCAGAATTTTTCTGTGGCTCTACGAAGTAATATGCAACTACATGCTCAGGGACAGCTCCGTTGGGTAGATGAGGAGGCCTAGATGAGCACGGAGACCACTCAGGAGTCACATTTGGAGGCTGACTGGAGCTTTGCAATGTCCATAAAGTTGAATTCCATAGATCCAGTGGGCACGAGGGACATGGCAGGTCTGACCTAAGGGCCCATGAAAGGCCTTTTCAGGTGGCCTTGGCTTTAAGAAGGAATCCAGGCACAGAAAGCTAGCTGTCCTATCCATCCCCCTTCATCCACCCATCCATCCATCCATCCATCCATCCACTCACCCACCCATCCATCCATCAATCCATCCATCCATCCATCCACTTGACGAATCATGTATTAATTTTTTAATAAGGTATCACTGAGTCTCCAATATATGCCAGACCCTAGCTGATGCCAAGAATCTGGAAAGATGGTCAAGGCCCACATGACAATTTCAAGGCAATGGTGGTGGCCATAGGAGAGACAAACACTAAAGTCAGAGACAAAGAGGAAGGAGCCATTCACTCAGCTGGTCAAGGAAGGCTGCACAGAAGTGTCATTTGGCCTGATTCTAGAAGCCTAGGAAGAGTTCTCTAGCAGAAGGGTCTTCTACCAAGAGCAGCAACAGTGAGGGCCTTATTGCCAACCCGACCAAAACCTTTCAGAGTTGGAGCCAGAGCTAAATGTAGTTGGGCCACATTTTAAAAGAACGACTCCTGGTCCCCTAAAGGTTCAAACTCCTCACTGAGCATTGAAGCCCACGTGAGTGACTGGGAGTCTGTGCTCAGTGAGTGAGGGACCCTGACCCCATGAAGTCAAGGACTCGGCTTGTCCCCAGCCCTCAGACACATCTGGCCTTGGGAGTGATGCAGCACCTTTCCTCTGAGAAGCCCCCTGCCTTACCTTGGAACCTGATGGTGTCATTGATGATCTCCAGAGTGTCAGCCACAGCATTGTACTCGCCTACCTTCACCTCCTGGCTATCTGGAGAGAGAGAGGGACAGTGGCCAGTTAGATGGCGATCCTGGGTGTGTGTCTGGGGCTCCCATCCCAGCTCTTGCCCCAGCACTGTCCCGCAGGCTTCGTCCCTCCAAAGTCCCTTCCAGTTAGAATCACAAAGCCTCCAGCACCCCTGGGCTGGGACCTCCTCTCACACTGTCCCCTCAACTGGGGGTCCATCCTCTGCTGTGTAACTCAAAGTTGGAGAGTCCACTCACCCCAAACTGAACTCTGCTTTTACTAAGTTCATTGTGGCCTTTGAATGGTCTCCCTGCAGTTCCCCCTGCTCATCTGACTCTGCCCTCTGGGACCACACAGACCACTTCTGTTCCCTCTACCTGGGGACAGCCTTAGAGACTCAAAGACACAGACCACTCATCCCCATGGCAACAGCCTTGGACCCCTCCTTAGAAAACTTCATTTCAACTTCTTGTCCTACCCAGGCCCTTCCTTGGGCCACACCCTATGATGTCACTGTCTTTCTGATGAGGGCAGACTCAAGGGCAGACCCAACGTCTGACCAATTCATTTTAGGTCCAGCGGATGGTCCCCTCCCTTCTTCCAGACATCGGAAACCTATTTATCATCTTTAGGTGAACTGAGCATGTTTCTTTCAAGGGCCAAGCTGCCCCGTAGTGTCATGCAGAGCACAGAGCCTCCCACTGGCACTGGTCCCTCATCTGCACTGGCCCCATGTTTTCAACCCTAGTGTGCACTCAGATGTAGCTTCCTCCCCCTTATGATCCTGGGGCTGGGTTTAGTTCCCTGATTTGGTCATTGTTAAGGTTAAGCTGATGAGGACTGGCCCAGGGTGGTGGCAGGAGGAACAAAGAGTGAGGATCACGTTTGACAAAGGTTTCCTTTTTCCAGGTTACATGGACACAGCTGGATGATCAAAGGGGAGATGAACCAGGGCAGGCAGGTCATCCAGGATTCTGAGGAAGAGGATGGCGACGAGTGCCCAAGTGCCATTTCATGAGTGGGGACCCAGTGGGGTCAAACATGATTGGGAGATGACCTGTCCTATTTTGGATGTGCAGACCTGAGGTCCCTAGGGATCACCCAGGTGCGGTCCTTGAGGCTGGAGCCATCAGCATGGAAGATGGAGCAGAAGTCAGGGATGAGACCCCAGGTAAAGTGAGCCCAAGAGAAGGAGAGAGGGCCAAGCAGAGCATCAGGGGAGCACTGACCTCTGGGGCAGGCACAGCAAAGCTGCTCCCAAAGTAGACTAGGCAGGAGCAACCAGAACAGAGTCTGGGTTCTGGGAGAGAGAGAGAACATCTTAGAGCCAAAGAAAGGGACACCTTCACAATGCAGCTGGCCAGCAATGACACATGCCTCTGAGAGACTCGCACAACAAACTCCTTAAACTGGGGTTGGTGGCTTTGGCATATGGCAGATATTGGTGACCATAGGTGAAGCAGACTGAGGGAAAGGTGGGGTGAGGGAGAGTACACAAGATAAGGAGTGTGGGAGTAGAGAGAGGAGCCCCAGCGTACAGCACGCCCTGACGAGGTCAGGGAGCAGATGGGAAGGGGCCGAGGACGTTCACCAAGCCCCTGTAGTGGGTGCTATGCTTAGGACATGGTTTGAGCGTCCCCAGCAGATCTTGTGCAGGAAGCATGGTCCCCTGTGTGGCAGTGTTGAGGTGGAGGAAACAAGGGGACGCCACCCTCTGATGGGACTCATGCAGCTCTAAAGGAGCCTGGCACACACCCTGATTCCTCTTCCCCATGCACTACCACCCATCATTCTCACCAGCCAAGCAGAAGTTGGCACCATGCTCTCCAAACTCCACAATAAGCTAAATGCATCTCCGTCTCTCTTCCTAGTTCAGAAATTTGTTATAGCAACAAGAAAATGAACTGAGACAGTGGGCCTGATCTGGGTTCTTTTATGCTTGTTTTCTTCAGTTCGGTTACGGTTTAGATATGAGGTGCCCCCCAGAAGCTCATGTGTGAGACAATGCAAGAAAGTTTAGGGGTGAAATGATCAAGTTATGAGAGTTTTTAACCTAATCGGAGCGTTAGTCCCCTGATAGGGATTAATTGGGTGGTAACTGTAGGCAGGAGGAGGTGGCTCCCTAGGGATGTGTGTCCTTGTTGAGCAGAGCTCTCTCTCTCTGCTTCCTGGTTCCAAGTCCTGAGCTGCTTTCCTCTGTCACACCCGCCCCCACCGTGATCTTCTGCCTCACCCTGGGCCCAGAGCAATGGACTGAGGCCGCTGAAACTGTGAACACCAAATAAACGTCCCTCTCTAGAATCGCTCTTGTCAGGTCTTCTGGTTGCAGCAATGAAAAAACCTTACTACAATAAGCTGACAGTGTGAGGAGTAACTGCTCTCAGTCCCAACTCATAGTTGAGAAAACGTAGGCTTCAGCTGGTTGTGGCTTTGCTTGGGTCCCCACTCGAACTTAGAGCAGAGCACATATTCAAACCCTGGACTTTCCCCACAGTCCATGCTCTTCCCAACAGGCCTGCTTCAATGGGATGCCTATGAGGTGACAGTTCTGTGCCCTGCACCTCCTGAATGCAAAGTCACAGAGTCCAGCTGAAGTCCCCCACATGGTGTAGATGGGCCAGCAAAATTCCCAGAGCCTATTGAGCAATTCCAATTGAATGCCCAGGGCAGCTGCCTCCTGGGCTTTGCTCTAAGTGAATATCTTTGTAAAAATGCAGGTGCACTGCTGGTCCCCAAGAAACATCCAGGAAAGGGAACAGGGGAACCCATAGGCCACACTCCTTCCTGGTTCCTTTGACTGTGGGGGGTAGAAAGGAAGCTATAAAAGTTACTTCCTTCTCTCTGCAAGGATCCCTGCCATTTGGGGGGACATCACACTGAGCAAGTGGATGTTGCTTGGCTTGCCTGGGTCACCAGGCTCCTAAATGTCACATTAGCACACTCTGCTGGGGTCCCAGCATCCCTGTTCTGGCCTTTTGAAGTTCTCAGCCCCAAGATGCTCCAATCAACTCCCGCTGCTCAGAGGATCAGGCCCTGATTTATTTATCCGGTGAGGGGAACAGCACATGAAATATGCAGGGCGATTGGAATAAATCACCAGGAGCCAGGAAGTGGTGTGGCTGGCAGCTCACGGCGCCCCCAGCCACAAAGCCCACCCCTCTGACTCAGGCCCTGCTGTATCAACTGTCCCACAGCACCGCACCAAAGTAATGTTCAGCTCCCCACAATGACCATCATCACCATTACTCCCTGGGGGCAGTATGTGGAGGCCTGAAGACACTTGACGAGCTCCTGCCTTCAATCCTTCTGGCAAACCACCAACTGGGCACGACTCCCCCAGTCTACAGAGGGGAGCGGGGCCTTGAATAGGTTAGGTAGCAGCTCGCAGCTGCCACTGGGCAGTGACCAAGCAGGCACCTGAGCCAGGTCCCTGGGTTCTCAATTCAGCCCGTTTTAGCCACTCCTGCTGAACAGAGCTGCCTGTCACTCAGCCCATATTTATTGAGTGCCTACTGTATGCCAGATCCACCCCAAGATATTTCATCATAAGGAATCCCTCAAAAGCAACCCTGCAGGTGGTGAGAGGTTAAAGTTATTTCCACGCCGTGGATCAAGGTGGCCTTGGACATCCTGGGTGTTGAGATGCTCTGAGAAGTCTTCTGGTTTAATCACCTCATTCACTCATTCAACAAATGTCACCGGGCACCTGTTACATACAAGGCTCTGTGTTGGGGGCTAGAGATACAAAGCTTCAAAAAGAAACCGTAATCTCTGTGCTTGCATGACTGTAATTGAAACTGGGCACCCTCAGAGTTGCCATGAGGGTTAAAGAGGAAAACATGTCCGAGGTGCCCAGCTTGGGGCCTGACTCGCAGGAAGTGTCCAAGAAATGGTAGCTATCTTATTCATGATAAAAGCAGCTGTGAGCCTGGCGCAGTGGCACACACCTGTAATCCCAGTGACTGGGGAAGCTGAGGGAGGAGGATTACAAGTTCAAAGCCAGCCTCAGCAACTTAGTGAGGCCCTGAGCGACTTAGCAAGAGCTCCTCTCAAAATGAAAAATAAAAAAGGCTGGGAATGTGGCTCAGTGGTTAAGTGCCCTTGGGTTCAATCTCTGTAACCACACGCATACACACGCACACACACACAGCTTCAAGGCTCAGGGCGCTGGACACAGCTCCTTGGGTTGGAGGGTGTGTCCAGTCTTCTGACCCCTGCTGGCCAATCAGCTGGGTGGCCACCATGACAGGACCAGTGATATCAACTTCTACTCTTGGGTTCCTTGCTAGCTGCATCAGGTAAACAGTATCAACCATTTATTTGGATCCAAACTGGCCTTGCAGACTGGAGGCTGTGGACCAGGGGTCTGTGCACAACCTGGAAAGGTTCATGTAGGGGTCCTGAGAGCCCAGGGACTGCGGCCTTGGGTCTGGCATGGCTGGCCTCCCTGGCCCAGGGCCAGCTGCAGATTGCCACTGGCTCCCTGTGTGACTTTAAGGGTCCTAGTGGTTCTCAGCCTTGACTGGGCTTTAGAGTAGCCCAGTGTTTCTAGAGAATACAGATGCCTAGGTCCCACCCAACATGGGGGTTGAGGGGTGGGTTATGGGTGACAGGGTTTTTAAAATTTTCTTGGCTGACCCTAGTGTGTCACCAGGGTTGAGAGTCACCAGATTAGAATGAGGGCTGTTCAGTACTGACATTTTCTGGTTCTCAAAGGCTAAAAATACCATGAAACAAAGAGCCTCCTTTCCTGCAAGATAAGACTGGCTCCTTCTTGTTGTGCAAAATGAGACATGTTCCCTTTAAAAGGCACATTATTTATTTCAAATTTTGGATTTGGATGCATAACAAATAAAAATAGGTCCTTGGGGTGGGAGCAGTGGCTCAGCAAGTTACGGCCCTTGCCTGGCATGTGAGGACGCAAGTTCAAATCCCAGCACCACGTACACACGAAAGTGCTGGAGCAACGAAAGCCACATGAAAAACTAAACAAAACTGATTCTCTCTTTCTCTCTCCCTCTCACTGTCCCTCTCTCTTTAAAAACAAAAAATAGACCCTATTGGTGGAAATTTGGCTGCCAAAAAACGTCCAGTCTGAAGATTTCCGCTGGCTGCGGGCATAGGTGCATCCAGCTGGGCCTGAGCATCCCCGAAGGATGAGGGGGTGCAGCCCTCTGCCACACACCCGAGACATGGGCCTCCTCTCCACACCCCCAAATGTCCATTCTCCTTTGGCTCCGATCTGAGGGCAGCATATGCGTGCTTTGAAGTCTGTTAACAGCACACACAGAGACTTAGAGTATGTCTGGAGGGTGTAAGAAAAGACTCATGGCCTGACAGAGGCTGATTCTATAAATGCTGAATTCAAGAACTCTAAACATCCCAAACCCAGTTGCTAGAGACAGCTGGAGCCAGAGGCAGGCTCCTTGTGCATAGGGTTGGCTTTGCCAAGGTTGTCACGGACAAGAAGTCCCATCTCCTGCCTGGGTCTTGCTAGACAAGTGGGCAGAATGGATGGTGGCCTCCGACCCTCATCCTCTGAACCTGCAACTGCTCAGAAGAGTCTTGCTCCCTGTGACTTCCTCTCCCTGAACCCGACCCTGCTCAGGGGCCCATCCTGAGGGCCCTTCAGAAATGGACACAATGACCGTGTGGTGATCACGGGCCTTGAGTGCTTTTCCTTGTCCAGGATGAACTCCTCAGGAAGGGATAGTCACTCACTCCCACCTGCCTGGTCTGGTCGCTGCCTGGGACCAGCTCCAGAGGATGGCTCTCCCCTGACAGTGGCAGATCTGAGCAGCCACCTCAGCATCACAGAGCAAACATGGGCTCTGCTTCCTTGGCACACATGCTCCTCTGTTGTCACAACAGTGCAGTGCTGCCACATTTTAAATAAACTCATTGATCTCTGTGTTGAGATTTTTAATAGGCTGGGTAGACATTGGCCAAATGGCCCAGGGCTAGTATAACCTGCCAGAGATAGATGCAAACACTGACTTAACCGAACTGGCCCACAGGCAAGAGCAAAGTATCCGAGGGACCCAGGAACATAGAGACGATGGCAGAGAAGTGCCTCCTCCTGGGGATCAATCCCCACCCTGCCTTCAGATCTCAGCTCAGCTCAGCCACGTCTGTCCGGCATCCTTCATAGAGTCTGCCAGGTGGAACCAAGTGCCCCTCCTATGAATATCCACCGCCACCTCTGTCACTCCTCATCACAAATCACACCCTGCTGGCTCTCATGTCAGCCCCTGTCCTCAGGGACTCCTGCATCTTACCCATCTCAGCACCCTCTGTGCCCACCCAAGGCCAAGCATGTAGGAGATGCCATGATTGTTGAGAAACTTCAAAAACACAAACCACAGGACCAAAACAAAGTGAGTGTGTGTGTGTGTGTGTGTGTGTGTATCCACATCAAACCCCAAAACTTCTGTTCAACAAGGACTTGAAGTTTGTAGACAAGTGACAGAATGGGAGAAGCCACGTGCAAAGCTAAAGACCAGTATAGGATTGATATCTAGAATATATAAGGAACTCTTGCGAATCAACAAGAAAAAGACAGAAATCGCAAAAACAGAAATGATCAAAGGGTCAGAACTGACAATTAATAAATGATTAATGAGCACAGGACGGAATGCCCAAACTCCTTGGTAATCGAGAACAACGTGTAAAGGTGAAGAGTAATATTACTTTATTTTTTTAGACTAGTCCCCAAAATGATAGAGCTGGGAAATACCAAATGTGGGTGAAAGGAGGGACGTGAGGATCCTTCTGCTGGAGGGAGTGGACATGGACATGGACATGGCCATTGCACACAGCAATCTGGCAGATTCTAGGCACAATCAGTGTGCATACACTCTCTGATTCAACAACCTGCTCCTGAATATTTGTCCTGAAGAAATTCCCAGTTGGGTCCATACAGGGACATGTGTGAAGACAATTATTACTTATGAGGGTGGGGACTTGAAGGTCACTGGGGGTGGATGGGTGATGTGTGTGGGGGGGTGCCCCGTGGAGGGAGCAGGGAGGAGCCATGGCCTAGCTGCACCCCCAGGAACTAGAGACAAGAACAAAGTGCTGAGTGGGAAAAACAACAAGACAAAAATGAAAGAGAAAATAAACACATAAAGATATACAAAGCTCAGGGCTGGAGCAGTGGCCCCGCGGTTTCGGCGCTTACCTGGCATGCGTGAGAACGCGAGTTTGAACCCCAGCATCATGCACACAACGAAGTTTCGGAGCAGTGAAGGCCACATGAAAAACTAAATAAAAAATTGATTCTCTCTCTCTCTCTCACTATCCCTCCCTCTCTCTCTCTCTCTCTTTAAAAGATATACGAAGCTGCATTGATGTAAATTCAAAGAGATGCTCACAAAGTAGCATGCATGCTATAAGGACACGTACAAACACAACACATACGTTAAACACTTAGGATGCCTGGCTTCCGTGTAGCAGTGGGATATGGGAATAAATGAGGGGAATCGGTGGGTAAACGAACCCCGGGGGCTTTCATGGAACAGTGCCAGCAACATTCCATGAGATGAGGCAGGCGAACCAAGAGCACACTTTCCTCAAGAAACTCTGGGGCGGGGAATAAACCTGAGGTCATTGTCAAGAGTGCCCAGGAGAGGAGAAGGGAACCCACAGTTGCTGTGGCCTTTCTCTGTGCCAGTCCCTGAGCCAGAAATATCACAGAGCCATGTCATCTAATTCTCAGTGTCACTTTAAGGTAAGGAACATGATCATCTTTTATTTTATCCTTTTAAAATAAACTCTGAAATAACGGCTCAGAGAGAATAGCTACACCGCCTGGCCAGCGAGGGTCAGGCAGGCCTGCTTCTGAGCCTGCACGCTTTCTGCATGGTAGAGGATGAGTTCAGCGCCACCGGAGGCGTCCAAGCAGAGGCAATGCTGGGAAGGAGAGTCGCGGCTCCCCGCGACACGGGGAGTCTGTAGCTCAATGAAGAGTAATGTCTGCTGGAGAATTCTGCCTCCTGGGCCACCTTGATTAGGCTCCCTGAAAGGAAAGACCTGGATCACAAGGGCTGGGAGTGTCTAAGCTGGGGACAGCCCTGAAGAGTTTGCATCACCTGTGTCCTTCCATTCCCGTTTGCCCACAACCCTCAAGTTCACTGGACTACACGCAGACCAGCCTTTGCAGCCTTTGCAATGGCCTTTGCAGACTCCTGGCCTGGTGAAATGGAACTGCAATGACTGGCATGATAACAGATGCAGAAAGCTCAAAATCAGCCCCAGGAGTTGCCAGCTAGGGCCAAACTAGCTCCAGAAGTTTTCTAGAAGGTGCTGGGAAATTATCTCCCTGCTTTTATAGGTGCTAGCATTTGGCCAGAGAGATTATGAAGTCCCTGGGGGACAGGGACTGTATCTTACTCAACTTGGCTTCCCCCAGAGGACTCTGTCAGGTGCCTGGCAGATGCTCAGGAAATGCATGCTGAATAGAACCATATCTGTTACCCCGAAGACCAAGCTGTAATTAACGTCTGCAAATGGGAAAGAGGAGCCTCTACCTCGCTAGGTACATTCTGAATGACAATGTTGTCATTACAGTGAGGCAGGACCCCATTCCTTCAAATCAGGTGCTGAAACACAGAACACCAAAGCCCGAGTCCTTTATGCAGCACAGAAGCTACGTGAGATCTCAGCCCATGATCTCTCTCTCAGAGATCTCACAAGCAGGCCTAATGAAGGCAGAACAGGGTGCGGAGCCGCAGGTGCCGGGTCCTCTCTGAGAACAGCATCTGCGAGGCTCTGATCACGGCTCCATTCAGCTGCCTTCCCTGCTACAGATTCAGAGCCATGTTTAGGCTTCGGCAGTAATGTGGGTTCTTTTTTCTCTTATGGAGATTAAAAAAAAAAGACAATTTTCTAATATTCATTCTCATCTTCACATGGCACATTGTAGAGCGATGGCGGCCTTGGGGAGGAGCCTAGGACCTGGAGTCCAACTGGGCTGAGGCCCACGCGGCATGCACCCTGCAGAATGCTAGGATCAGTCCAGCCTTCCCTGCAGTCGTGGGCAGGTATAACACCTCTCTCTGATGAGGTAAGAATATGTACTATTCCTTTTGGAGACGATCTTGGGATCCCCTTCTTGAGTATGGGGAAGGGAGTCAGGGAGGGAAAGGGAACCCAGATCGGGTACATGAATGGGCAGGTTTCTGCATGGGCAGGCGAAGCTTGGTGCCATGGAGTGACCCCTGGGAGAAGAACGCTTGTTGGAGATGTGTCACCTGAAGGGAAAGGGCTGGGGTCTCATCCCCGCTTCTCATTCATCACTGGCTCAGGGCTGCTCTGAAGCTCTGATCCTGGAGAGCCCGCCCCTCCCACAGGTGGGTAGCAGGACATTCTTAGTGAGAGATTGTTCAACTTGTTCTAGAGTGATGGACGCCTGGGGAATAGGAGTGGGGCACAGGTGGCACCCCTCACCTCCTCTCCAGGATGGTGCTGATGGGAGGCAAGGGTGATGGAAGCCCTTGAAAACTGGGGAAGTGGAGGGAAGCCGGGGATGAGGAGGGTCATTCCAAGGGCACTGAAACTCTCATTGGATTCAAAATGCTTCAGCCTGAAAATGACCTAATGGCTGGCTCTGGCATGTCAATTTCCAACAGTTCTGTTGATCTGGAACTCCTCGGTTTCTATTTTAAAAGTGGGGTCAATGGAACAATGACCAGCAACCTAAACTAGCTTCAGCTCTCTGTTCTGTTGGTAAGGCCTCTCCTGGCCACCAGACGTCCTGCCCTGAAAAAGCCATCAAAAACCACAAGTAAAGGAAACTTGTCACATTTCTATGAGCCCGATGTCTCGAGCTCTGAGTCCTCACTCTCACGAACCGATTGAGCAGACACAAGAACAGCCCGCCAGGAGCCAGGAGCCTGCTGGCAATGTGTCGAGGCTTCCCTGAGCTGGAGGGTTCCTCAAGCAGGTGTTTACTGGTCCCCGATGACAATCTCAGAGCAGTCAGGGCTGGCTTTAGTGTCGTCCCATCTTCCAGAGGAGGAAAGGGAGGCTCAGGGGTGTGAAACGACCTGCCCAGGATCATGCTGCTAGCAAGCTTCAGAGCAAGAACTTGAATCCAGGGCTTTTGCTTGCAAATGAATCCACTGAGCTTTTACTGGGGTCCTGCTCTATGTGCCAGGCACTGTGGGGACCAGTCCTACATCCCTGGAATCAAAAAGTGGAGGAGAACCATGGATTCCCATCTTCCTTTTTGGGTCCTCCCAAAGCTGCCCTCATATTTCCAATTCCTTTGTGTTTTAGTTTTGCAAAGTGGGGAGCGGAGCCTCTTACCAAGCACTTCCTCTACTGTAGATTAAAGGGTTTAGAAGGCCCCAGGATGTTTGTGCAAATGAGAAGCCCACAAAGTATCTCATGAGGTCTTCAGAGGGAGGTTGGATTGGGTCAGCTTCCCAGATGTCACCAGTGAGCACTTGAAACAGTCTGGTGCAAGCTGAGGAGCTGGGCTGGACCGGAAGCAGGAGCCGCCACTGCTGGGACAGGCTGAGAAGCTGCTCCTCATCAGCTCTGCCCCCAGACCTGTTCCACTGTCCTCTCAGAATAAGAGAGGAGGGCAGGAGGTCAGGGAGAAAGAGGGTGTGAAGGGTCCAGCAGAAAACATGGCCAGCCCCTGTGGAAGACGTTTGCAAGATCACTGGCATGAAGCAGTTTAGGAGCTCGTAACTGTAGGGTGGAGGATGAGCCCATCCTGGGGGAAAATTCCTGGAAGGTTCCAGAAGACAGAGTCTGGACCAATCCCTTTTTGAGAAGAGGGAGAGGCATGGCCCAGAGAAGGGAAGGAATAAATTCATGGTCTCACAGTGAGTCACGGCCTGCTCCAGGCAAGTCCCTTCCTGGGTCTGGGCCTCAGTTTCCCCTCTGCAATGAAATGATAACTAGGTCCCCTTCTAGTTTGAGTGGACCATTAATAACTCAGAACCCTTCCATCTGGTTGGTCAAGGCAACTAGGACAGACTTTGAATTTGGAAAACCAACTATTGTGTTGATGCATACCTATTTCCTGCCTTCTAATGACTCATTTCAGTCCCCAAATAACATTCAATCTTTCTATCAGGTCAACAGGACCAGCATCTGTTCAGCAAACAGGGAAGAGGCACATCTGCAGGTCCAGTTGTGATAGGCTGGGCACAAAGGAAGGGGAGGAACGCACAGGTGTGGGTGTCCACCAGCACCCCGGGGAAAGCGGAAGTCCAGGCTCAGCGCTGCCTCTAGCCAGTCACATTCCCTTCTCTGCACCTCAGTTTCCTCACTTACACCATGCAGTGGTGGGATAAGCTCATCTCTAAGACCCTGCCCTTCTGACATCCTACATATCATTAAGTATAGGGAGCAGCTTGCTAGTTAGCATAGACGAATGGTCAATAAGAAGGCACTCGGGTGTCAATGCACCAGGAACATCTAGATTTGCCCCAGAAAAGTGTCATGATTTTTGACAAGGTGCTTATCATAATTGCAACTAACTTGCTAAGAAAAAAGAAAAGAAAAGAAAAGAAAAAATGCACTTCTAAGTACCCTCTCACTTAGCTCTTCCTACATTCCAAGAAGGCAGATAGGATCATGTTCCTGTTTTATAGAAAAGGACCATCAAGGCTCAGAGAGGCCAAGTTATTCACTTGATGTTCCACAGAGTATGTGATTTGAGTCAGGTGAGTGGGACCACAAGGCCCAGGCTCTGACCTATTTGCTCATTTGCCTTCATTATAAATCCAGATATGCCTGAAGTCATAGTTGCTGGAATTGATATCTAAATCTAACATTTGAAAAGGAAAAAGATCGTGAAATTGGCATGCACTGATAGCTGTGATCAATCAGTCCACCTTTTACAAAATTCTCTCTGAGAATGTTACAATTTGAGAACTGGAAATGTCACAAGAGAATTTAGTTGCAATCACTGGGAAAAAAAAAGTATCTTTGCCAGGATGCTTACTTTGTTCAACCAATGAAGAAATAAGACTTAACAAATGGGAAAATAATTATATTTGCCTAAAATGACATTTTTTGGGGCACGCCAGAGAGCTGTCATGCGTTTCAATTACCTGCCACAGGAAGATGAATGGGTAAATGTATGAGATTGCTTTACAAAGTGATGGTGCCGGAAAACACCTCTTCCGACTGATTGGAAGCCTGGGGGATTTGTCCGAATGCATCTGAACAACTCGCTTTAACTTCTCACTTACCCCGAGATGACCCTGGAATCTGCTCAGAGTGAACACAGGAGTGGGGGAGGTGATGCTCATGTTTCTGTAATTTCTGGAAACATCTGGAAGCTGGAAGGCACTCCAGCAATGAACAGCCCCTCCAGTGGTTTTGCCTGACCACGCTGCTAATGCCCACACTGGGCATGAGCCCAGCCCTCCTCCTCACTGAGGCCCTGTCGACTCTGACAAGTCACTGTCCCTCTCTGAGCCTCTGTTTCCTCCTCATTACACAAGGAACTTGGTCTGGATGGTTTCTGAGGCCCCTTTCAGCTCTGACAACTGCAGAAAAGCCCAACAGATGAACTGGCTTCTTCAAAAAATTAGTGGTCTGTAATGAGTGGGAGTTATAACTGCAAGAGTCGTATCAAGCCCATGCAGTAGTCGGACCTCCAGCGGATTCTCCGCCACCCATCAACAAAGACAGCTTTGAAATGATCAGAGATCAACAGACTGGGAATGAAAGCATACGAAGAATTGTTGATAAATGTTTTAGGTACGGTAATAGCAGGCTGGTTATGTTTTAAAGAGTCCTTGTCTAGCAGAAACATTTACTGAAGTATTTATAGATTGCAATGAGATAACGTCTAGGGGTTGTTTTAAAATATGATAGCAAAAGTTGGGGAGCTGGGGATGAGTAGAGATTGGTAACACGTGGACAAAGGTTTAGCTGGTGGTGGAGATGCTGGGCTCATTATGAGAGTCTTTACGGTGGAGTCTCTTGGACATGTCTGTAACCAAAACCAAACCCAAACCCAGACTCCTCAGCACAGTGTGCTGAAGGAACTGCAGCTCCCTGACTTTCCTAAGCCTCTCAGAGTCAGAGAGGAGGCGACCTCGGAAGTAATGCCAGTCGAAACTGCAGGAATCGAGGACTGGCTTCTGTGGACTCCTCCTTGTTTTATCTGAGTCTCATTACTTTCATTTCTTTTGATGTATTTTATTGCATAAACACAACATCCCTGAATACAAATGTCATCAACTGGAAAGAAATGAGCATCAAAAAGCCTACCTTGAAACTGAGTAAATTTAATGGTCCCCATTCTCTCCCCGTTCCGGAACACAACTTGACCCTAAAAACAAGACAAAACAAACAAACAAGAACAAAAGAGAAATGCCACATTAGCCCAAGCACTACCGAACTCGCCGAGATTCATTAACTGTACAATGCGATTATTAATATTGGAGAAAAATAGACTCCCATTGGACCGCAGATGCAAAATCAAACTAATTATTTTTAAATCAGTTGTGACTTTATCTGGTTAATTTGTGAAGAACACAAAATCAATAATGGAATGACCACATGTGAATTAAAGTCGAGATAAGCATCACCATTATCATTGTGGCTATTTGTCAAACACCCACGTGTCCAGTGTTATCTTGGGGACAGTTCTTCTAAGGAGGACAGAGGTAGAGGTGAGGCCTTCAGAGGCTGGCCCTAGAGAGACATGGGGCTTTACTGGGGCTGTTTAGCCTGGCGACCAGGAGGGTGCTGGTTAGTATTTCTTATGAAGGACAGAGAGTGTTTGGGTAAGGTCTTCCTGGATGGTGATGTCATCTCCAATTATAACTGGGCTATGGTGCAGCACAAAATTAAGCTTCTCCTGCCAGCAAGACCTGGCTACTGTCACAGGCAGCTGAGCATCCTCATTAGGGACCTCGGGGCTAAAGACGGCGTCATTTTCTGCATCTGTCTTACAGGCTTCCATATGCTTGGCTAAGTACACCAGGAATTTATAGAGGGGGTATTATCTCTTTTTGTCAGTTTATGATCCACCTGAATTCTGCGACCTTGCAAGGAAACAGACAGGTGTCCTGTCAGTGCATCTTAATGCCCGGGTGCGGTGATGAGGGGATGATCCCCATTCTACACATCAGGACTCTGAGACAGAGAGGTTATGTACTTTTCACCAGGTCACTAGTGAGGCTGGGACTCGAGTCCAAGTTTCATTTTAACACCCATGCTATTTCACTATAGCGTGCAGCTTCATGTCCAGAAATAAATCCCTTCCCATCTTTCCATTATCATGACATTAGGAAAATTAATTGTTTTAAAGGCACTCTGCTTTCCTTGCCCCCCCCCCCCGCCCCCCGCGCAGTCCACTTGCATCATGAGACAACAGCACAGAAAATACTCTGGATCCCACTTGGGAGAAAGCTCAGGAAGGCATCTTCCCTTAGGTGGAAACTAGGCCTACGGCTTTCAGAACAAAGGAGATCACTCAACCTGTTCTCAGAAGGAGAAACACCTTCCAAGGCCACTTTGGCACCTTTTGAAGTCCTGAAGACAGCTGTGAGTAGTATCAGTTAGAAACTCACACCCACCGAATTCTATATTCAGGTGACAGTAAGCAATTCCCTGGAGTGTGAAAACTTCAAGGGAAGGTGAGAGAGGAGCTGCGATTTTATTTCTAGGGATGAGTGAAATCACAGAACACCTTCCCAAAGGATCACTTTTATGCCAATAGACCACTTCTCCTGGGTGGGAAAGACGCCAACATTGCCCACAAGGAAGTTTTGGTTTTTGGGTTTTTTTTTTAAATTTTTTGGGGGGGTCTGTTAAAGGTGAGGCTCTAACTACTTCACCAATCTCCTGCTATGCTTTGAAGAATTCCAAAGACTTCTAGGTTTAAAATATGGACAATGATGCAGAGTCTTCAGAGTTAAATTAGAGAGTGTCTGGAAAGGTGCTGAGCTTGGGTGGAAAACACCTGAGTAGAAGAAGGGGAGGCAGGGGCGGGGGAAAGAAATAATCTCCCTTTATTTTTTTTCTTCTCTTTACTTTTTAAACAAAATTAATTAGCCCATTTTGAGGTAAGACCTGTCATATTTTCCTAATGATAACCTTTTTTTTTAATAGAGAGAGAGAGAGAGGGAGGGAGAATCAATTTTATTTATTTTTTCATCTGGCCTTTTATCTTCAACACTTGGTTGTGTACATGGTGCTAGGGTTTGAACCCAGGTCCTTGTGCATGCCAGGCAAGCACTCCAACTGCTGAGCCACTGCTCCAGCCCACGATAACTTTATTTAGATAAGAGCAACTCCTCCCTGCTCCTTAATTCTCTGGGTCATACAGTGAAAGATGCTGTGTCTGGGTCTCATGAGCCTGGGTTCCGTTTTCTTGCAGGCAAGTTCCTGAGCATCTCTGAATTACGGCCTTAGCACAGCTCCTAGTGTATAAAAGGCACGTAGTAAATGGCAGTAATCATCTTTATTTAAACACTGTTAATAGCAGGGAGCTTGAATGAAAAGAGCTGAAGCACTAGGAAGCTTTCCAACCCTTGAGAAGAGATTTTCAGCTCTCACGTGACATCAGCTGGCAAAGGGGTGAGCCATTGGTCCTTATCCAAGGTGGCCTCGACTCTCCAACACCACCCCAAGATGACTGAATTCCCAAGTCATGAGCTATTGTGTGTTCTGAGCACCAACAGGAGGGCAGGGAGTATCTGACTGTGGTGACCAGGGACTCATGGAAACATGGCTGGGTGATTAGCTATCTAGAGGATCTGCACCAGAGATGGGGCCATAAAGCTCCCCAAAACCCCCTTCAGGGGAAATTGCACTAGTGACTCTGGCAAAGGAGTCACTATGGCATTTACCCGGTTTGACAGATGAAACACACTCTGTATCCTGAGGATTTCTGACTGGACAGAGGATCGCTGACATGCCAAGACAATCTTGCTAAGACTTGCCTGAAGTCTCTGCAGAATGGTCTTTTTTTTTTCTTTCTTTCTTTTTTAAGAGAGCGGAACAGTGAGAGAGAGATATACAAAGAGAAACAATTTTTATTTAGTTTTTCATGTGGCTTTTGTTGCTCTGACACTTAGTTGTGTATGCGGTGCTGGGGTTTGAACCCGTGTACTTTCACATGCCGGGCAAGCGCCATAATTGCCGAGCCACTGCTCCAGCCCCAGAATGGTCTAGTTTTAAATGTAGAAGTCTTGGGGCTGGAGCGTGGCTTGGTGGTTACAGCACTTGCCTGGCAGGCGCAAATACCCGGGTTCAAACCCCAGCACCCACGTACACAACTAAGCGTCAGAGCAATGAAAGCCATGTGAGAAACTCAATAAAAACTGATTCTTTCTGTCTCTCTCTCTCTCCCTGTCCTTCTATCTTTAAAAAAAAATAAATGTAGAAGTCTTAAGGAAGTAATGCATAAGGAAGTCCTCAGGCCCACAGGGTGATTTTTAAGGAACTTTGTTCTACAGGTATATGCCATATTAGAAGGTGGTCAACTCACACAACATAAATGTTTGCCTACCCTGGGCCCCCTGTTTTGAGACAGGGTCTTACTATTTTTCCCTGGGCTGCTTTGAACTCCTGGACTCAAGCAATCCTCCTGCCTCAGCCTCCCGAGCAACTGGGACTACGGGTGCGTGCCACTGTACCAGCACAAATTCTCTTTTGGTTACTAGTTCCTGCTCTAGGAGGGGCTCGTATTTGATCAGGAGGGGTTGGCATCAATCAAGGAAGAAGAATTTTCAGTTAGTGATGAGGGTGGGGAGATCAACAGGGGGCTGGGAGAGGGAACTCAGTGGACTGTGTAGTCAGGAAAGACCTCTGTGAAGAGGCGACATAGGGCAAAGTCCTGCATGTCAAGAAGATGTTCGAGCCCAAGAGAGAAGCCAGGCCAAGTCCCTAAGGTAGGAGAGGAAGGGCTTGGAGTGCTCACAGACAGAAAGGACCAGTGCCCTGCAGCACAGTGAGGGAGGGGGCAGGGACAGGAGGTGGGAGAGGAATAGGGAGGCCAGGGCCAGGTGACATGAGGTCTGGAGACCTGACGAGGGGTCTCGGGGGTCGATTCTAAATGTAATCAACCGCCATGGCGCAGGGAGGCTAAGCAAAGCAATCGCATGATCTGGTTGAAGATTTGAGAAGATTTCTCTGGCGGTAGGAGAGAGAACGGATGGTATTGGAGCAAATGTGGAAGCAGAGAAGCTGTTTGGAGACTCTGGCAGGCAGCGACACAAAGCGAGAGGACAGTGGCAGGTTGGGGTGACCAGATGCTTTCACTTGCCTGCTCAGGGTGCACAGCAACTGTGTCTGAGCAGGGTGGCCTGAGCAGCCCTGGACGTGCCTCCGCTCCACTGTCCTGGGCAGCGATGCTGTGTGTGCTGCCCGAGGACCCTCAGCCTGGGGCACCCATTTCCCCAGAGACCAGCATCTTGGCAACTGTTCAGTTGCCCTGTGCCAAAGGGACTTGGGTCATTTAAGGTTATGACGCCTCCCTGGGGCAGCTTATATCACATGATCAATGTAAAGGTACATAGTTCCAGCCCTCTTGCCTCAGTTCAGGACACTGTGAAGGACCATGGGACCCAGAGGTCCCTGTGGGATCGACTGAGGTCATTATTGCAGCTGTATCTGATTTTGGCTTGTCCCTCTCCCCTGTCCTGCTTCTCTGACTCCCTTCCAGATTCTGTTCCTGAGAAAACTTCTTGGTGAACTTCCTGTGGGCAAAACTTTGTCTCCCAATCTGTTTCCTGGGTAACCCAACCTAAGACTCCCTGTTGTCAAAAGCCCTCAGGCTTGGCACCCAGGTCCTTGCAACCTGAAGGAGCCTGAGTGATATGGATTCTGGGAGAAGCTACTGGACGGCTTTGGGTTCCCTGTGGCCTGCCACTGCAGCCAGGAGAGCCGGGCTGCCATTACTTTCTAAAACCCCAGCTTTGGTCTTTGTGCATCTGTAAGTGCCATGAATCTCCTTAAGCTTTTGTCATGTGCAGTCCAGGGACTGTTCCTGGGAACCATCACTTTCATTGGAGACCAATCCATGTGATGTATTCAATCCCAAGGCAGTGGGGTTTGGCAACTCTGCTCTGCTCTGGGTGGTAGCCAGTATCTGCCTGGTGGCTTAAAGTTCACTGTTGCTCTTCTATGTTCTCTGTTGCGGAGGCTGAATGCTTGAGAACCTCATTTCCCAGAAGCCCCTACTGACTGGTTCCATTTAGGTTCTACTAAAGAGAAGTGTTCATGGAAGATTACAATGCATGCACCAGGGGAAAGCTTTTCTTTCCTTTTTTCCTGCTCTGGTGATAGTAATAGGAGCTTTGAGTGACTGCTGATGTTGGTGAGGCCCAGCATCTGGCTGTCTGCTCAGTGGTCAGAGGTGGGTTCCCAAGGCAGCAGATACAGCAGCAGAGTAGAAGCCTTGGAGGCTGGTATGCTTGGTGTTACCTCCATTATTTTATTTCTATTCCAAATTGCTTTGTTACCATTTTTTTTATACCAAGGATTGAACCCAAGGGCACTTAACCACTGAGCAAGATCCCCAGCCCTTTTCATTTTTTATTTTGAGATAGGGTCGTGCTAAGTTGTTTAGGGCCTCAATAAGTTACTGAGGCTGACTTTGAACTTATGATCCTCCTCCTCAGCCTCCTGAGCCTCTGGGATGACAGGAGTGCATCACCACTCCTGGCTCCTTTTAAGAAACTCTTTAGAAGTTAGACTGTATTATCAGCATTGTCAAGAATCTAGAAACCAGTTCAGGCATTTTGGAGGCAATGGTAATACCATTGTCCGTTCTGTCCCTCCAGCCCCAAGGACTTGACAATTGTCTGCAAAATCTTACTTCAGGGACAGCTGTCCTTGTTTGGCTTCTTCACTCCTTCCAACTAAGTTGGAACCAGTTCCCTGTGTTAAATCTCCATCTGAAATGCCTGAAGTGGTTTCTATTTTCCTCAATGGACGCTGGGTGATCGTGGATCCTAACTTCATAAGAATGACCACAGAGCAGATTTGGCAATAGAATAATGGTGGTAAAACCTGAAGTGGATAATTGATAAAAAAAAAAAAATTCCCCCAAAGAGGTGTTGCTAATGTCAAAAGAGCAGTCTGTTTCATACAAGTGTTAATCCCAACTAACAGTTTTTTTTTTTTTGAACTGGGGATTGAATTCAGGGGTGCTCTACCACTAAGCTACATCCCCAACCCTTTTCGCTTTTCACTTTGTAACAGTTTTTCACTTTGTAAAAGGTTTCGCTATGTTGCTCAGGCTGGCTTCCATCCTTTGATCCTCCTGCCCCAGCCTCTGAGTAGCAGGGGTTATAGGTGCATGCCACCACACACAGCAACAGCTTAGTTTCAACTGGAAGCAACACAGTTGCACTTGAGTTTTCAGAGAAAACTTTGGAATGTATAGGATAACATATGGGAAAAATTTCAGTGTCAGAATTTGTCAGACAAGAATAAATGTCTCCATCAACATGAACGGGGACAGTCATTGACCATTTCTGGGCCTCAGTTCTTCTATCTGAAAAGCAATAGGAACAATACCCATTTCTCAGGACTGTGAGAATTAATGACTGTCACAAAAGGGGCATAGCCCAGGAGTTGGTGTACGACACAGTAACAGTCGCCATGATTCCTCTAGTTAATTTGAATCAGCAAAATCCCACTGGATGTTGGGTCAGCATCCCCAGACCAGTAGTGGGGAATAAAATGTGCACTCAAGATTCCAGGAGCCTCCTCTTAGGAGAACTCTCTGTCTTCATCTTTTGACTATTAAGTATGGACAAAATTCATTCCAGCAACAATTTATGAGTCTTATGGGTCAAGACCCCACTTTCCTCCCTCTCTCTCTTGGTGCTTAATTTCAAAGTGGGGGACAGGGATGCCCTACATGATCTGATGGAGGGTCCAAAAGAGGCAGGGTGGTGGCATTTTGGGGCTTCTAGGAGGTTTTTAGGTAATGCTCTGGCTGGAGCTAGCAGGGAGTCAGAGAGAACCTCATGGCTTAGCCCAATGGTCAGAGCTGCTGACCCAAGGAACCGCAGTCTCTGCAGAGCTGGGTGCACTACGGGGGAAGGGTCCTCTCCTTCATGTGGCTCTGGAGCGCACTCCCATCTCTAAGCCATGCTTACCTTTGAGAGGTGAGAGCACGCTCATTGGAGTGTTTGATCTGCGCTGCTGGGGAAATCGCTGAGTAGCTGGGACATAAATGGCCATGGCAGCCCTGGCTGGCTCTGCTGGGGGGAGGGGGCTGCACATCACTGTCCAGGTGGGCAATCCCTGCCCACCTTGGAGTGTCTGCTCCCAGCCCTCCACCCAGGACGGCATTGGTCTCAAAGGACTAACACAGCCTTTGAGAACACTGGGGTTTGACTGTGGGGCATGTTTTCCATCAAAGGTGAGATCTGCATCATGCAGGCTTCAAGAAGAAGGTGCCCTCTGCTTCCACACAAACAGCAGGACTTAAAAGGGAAAGAAAGACCACATAATTGGGTACGTCCACCCATATGTGTTGCAAAGGTGAAAAATACTCTTTTTCTTCGTGTCCCCTTGGGCTATAGGAGAAGCCGTATTTTGCCGTCTATTTAAAGTATTTTCATACTCTGAAAATTCTTTTGATAGGCTCAAGCCTTCATAATGTTGGATGTACTTGTAGGGACTTGAAAGGGAGACCTGCAAACAGTCTAGAGGAGGAGCAGGACGGCAGGTGTGGCCTGCCCCATGCCACCCTTCTGCTGGGGTGCAGTAGGGACCGAGCTGCTGTGATCAGAAAGTCCAAAGGACCAAGTAGCTACTGTCCACAAAGCAAGTGGTGGCTTAAGGGAGGGCTGGGCATGTGGAGGCAAATGGAGACCTAGAGGAGAAGGCTGGGTGGATGGCCCAGGAGAAGTGGGCCAACTCCCTCTCTTTTCCTTGTTATTATAGTGTAAGTCTCAGGCTTATTTGGAGTACCAAAATATCAGACATGAAAGAAATGGCCAAGAAATAAAATGAACAGTGAATTAAACTGACATGCAGGTACATGACAGGCAACCGACAGACACCATTAATCACCAAGTACTGTTGGGCACCTACGATGTGCCAGGCAGGTGCCAGATTGAAGAGGAAGCAAAATCAACATGGTCCTGGAGCTTACAGTCTGGTGGGAGAGAGAGACATTAAACAATGAGCACACAGATCATACCGACACTAACAGGCAATAGAAGGAAAAGAAAGAATGTTACGAGAGGATTCCAGACCCTACTTTAGGCTGGGCATCAAAAGGATCTTTTGGGGGAGGTGGCATTTTCCCTGAGACCCTAAGGAGTTGGCTGAACTCAGAGCAATGGGGAGAAGGACCCTCAGGTATGTACAGAGGTCCTGAGGCTGGGAAATCAGAGCACCTGAAATAACGCCAGTGAGGCTGGAGGTGGGAACGGTGGAGGGAGGGGCGCACGAGGATGGTGACTGGAGAGGCGCGTGGTGCGAGGTCATCAGAACCTTACATGCCATGCCAAGGATGCTGGGCTCAATCAAACCTGAAAGGTTTTGATTAGGGAATGACTTGATGTCAGTTATACAGATTTGAGCACTGTATGATAAGAGTTATAAAATATTAGAAAAAGTGATATTCTGATTGTGCCAGACATGGATGGCTAGCTGCTCACCAGATTCATTTTCATTTGGGCACATGACTAGATATGTTTTCCAGCCTCCCTGACAGTTAGGTGAGGCCATGTGACAGTTTTAGCCAATGGAATGTGTGTGAAAGTGATGAGTGACTTTCCAGGCCTGGCCCACCTGAAAACCTCTCACAAGATACTTCACGCATCCTTATCTTCCCCGCCTGCCAACCCAATTCACAGGATCTAGCAGAGGACTCTGGGGCCTAAGGACCCATGGGACACAAGACAGAGGAGTGCGGTCTCACGAAAGACCATGTGGAAAGGCTGTCAGAACTTTGTGTAAGAGAGCACTGAATTTTTACTGCTACTCCACTAAAATTCTGAGATAGTTTTATTACAGCAGCTAGCATTCTTTATCCTAACTAATGCAGTAACAAATAATGAGAAGGAAACAAAGAATAAAAACACAACATACATGATGTTCAAAATTCTGTAAGAATGCCTCCCACAGTAACATGTTAGCCCTGGTTAGTCCTGGATTGTGTGATTACGGCTTTCTTCTTCTCTTTATGTTTCAGTACTTCATTCTCTAATGAGCAGCTACTATTTTAATAACAAGAAAACTTTGAAACTTTTTGTTTGAAATGATATCATAAGAAGACACATTTTTACGGGCAAAATTAACATCATCAACCAAGAAAATAATACCCCTGCTTGAAATAGATTATTTTTTACTGACAGTTTATAGTTTTTCTGAGCAAGACCTAGGAATCTGTGCAAACATAAGCTGGAAGGCACACCTTCGGGCTGAAGGAAGTCATTTTCTAGGAAGGGGCACCAGGAGCAGGTCCCTTCTCATCTCTGTCCTCAGGGATCCCTCTGCAAAACATACATGGTAGTAGTCCTCAGGGTACTTTAGCTCTGTTGAAGCATTTGTGTGTTATTTGAGCCCCACCCAATCCTCCGGTATTAATAAATTCTCAACACTGACCTCAGTGGGATGAGGCACACACCATTTCCATTCAGCTGAGGGCTGAGCGGTCAGGAATTTGCCTTGGGGCACAAACTAGGGAGCAGTAGAACCGGGCCTCACCCCAGACACACCAACTTCAAGCTCATGCTCCCACAAAAGTTCGGTCTCCCTTTGCAAGAACCAGACATTGATCAGAAATGATCAATGCAGTGGACTTGGGTGAAGGCTCCCAGCTCTCTGGTTTGGGCAGTGGATGGATGGTGGTGCCACTCTGAGCTTGCAGTCAGCAGAGAGGACCTGACCAGACCCAGTGAGTGGCGCCTTTGTTCAGATCCCCTGGTGGAGGCTGAGACAAGGGATCTCTGTAGCTATAAAGCCATGCGTCATCACCAGACTGACTACCAGGCTCCTTACCCGCACCGCTTTTTCCTAGTCATTTGCAGATGCAAGCATCCTCATGATTAGAAGTATTTAATTTTTGCTTTACTGTATGTTCTATTTTTGTTAAACAGATTAGTCTCCACCAGGAAAACCAAATTGCTGACCAGTCGACCCGAAAGTCTGAGATGTGCAATTTGCAATCTGTTGGAATCTTTGCTTTTTGTCAGGGTGGGCTGCAGATTGGCCTGGAGAAGGAGGTGGGCCGGGGTTGAAATGAGACAGCGGGGGCAGCAGCAGTCCAGGGGTGAGATGAAGGGTTGCAGGCCACAGGAGGTAGCCCAGCAGAAACAGAGAAAGGCACAGACCAGAGAAATAGGAAGGGGAAAATGGTCAGGACATGGTGACTCATGAGAGGAGACCCAGGAAGGGCACTTGCTGGGAGGCAGGTTGCCTGGGTGCTACGCAGGGGTCTCCCAGCTACTTTGGGTGTAGTCTCTTTAGTGTGTAAGCAGATAAAGTTTATACTATCTGAAAGCCAGGTTCAGAATTCCTCTTGGAGAGAGGGCAGCTTTGGTGTGGAAAGGACTCTGGGACAGTCAGACCTCAGCGGGCACCAGGGCAGCAAGAACCAGGTCAGTTGGAGGGAGGCTGGTCACTCTGCCAGAGATAATAGGCTGGCATTATTTTTCCTCCTGAGGAGGAGGGGGCTGGGAGTTCTAGGAGGTGGAGAGAGACCACCTCGAGGTGGCTAAGGATGCACTAATGTTCAACTTGAACCACTCAAATTCATTCTCTGGTGCAAACCCCAAATCTTCACCAAGACCCTCTCACAAGACCCTGTAAGAGATGTTCGTGTGTGTGTGCGCGCACACGTGCGCTCAGATGGAGAAACAGTAGAGGGGAAGGGGCTGCATTTCCTGCAATGGATCAATGTGGCCCAGGGGAAAATAGGAGGGATCATGCAGCCATCCAGATTCCAAATAAATTCAGCAGAAGCAGGATGATGGAATTTGAAGAAGCCTTAAGGTTGGTTGTGGGCACCCCAAAACTGAGGGACAGAGCTTCCTGACAACCTTTCTGGCTCCTCCCATTGGTGACATCAGGTTACACATAACATGCTGGGGTTGAGCATAAAGGTCTCCAAATTTTGGAGGAACTCCCTGGCACAGGAAGTCTGGAATAGGGCCAGTGGCTGACGGGGTGGGATGAAGGAAAGGGAAAGGCAGAAAGGCTCATGACCTTATATCCCCAGGGGAGGGGAGGCCATGCAGCTCTATAGGGACGCCCCAGCTTCCTTGCCCCCTGGATATGTGAATCCTGGGTGGGCTAACGCCAACACTGAAGCCCCCTCCACCCTCCCACGCCGGGCGCTGTGATCACCCCCAGCCTGACTCCAGCCCCAGCTCTGGAGGCTGCACTCATCCTGCTTCCCAGCCTGATGGAAGGAGTAAAGGCCCATGCTGGGATCCTGCAGAGCGTGGGGCCAGAGATGGGTGAGTACCTGCTGTGTCAGGCCTAGACCAGTCAAAATAGCCCTACAGTTCAGCCCAGCCCTGCGAGCTCACAGTCTGGTGGAGGAGGCAGGCTTGTAGCCAGATAACCAGAGGGCATTGGCAGAAGTGCTCTGGTTGGCGGAGAGCCTGGATTGGGGGGCATCTGTCTCAGCCTTGGGTGAGAGAAGGCTTCCTGGAGAGAGGGCTTCTCAAGTGAGCCCAGAAGGGCTAGGAAGAGTTGGCCGGCCAAAGGGAATTCTGGGGATGGTGAGTGGGTACCGGAAGCAGGAACTGCACAGGCAAAGCCTGAAGGTAAGAGAGTGTGGCACACTGGAGGAAGCAGAGGTAGTTCTAGATGGGGGAATCACAGAAGAAAGGAAGTGAGGATTTCCTTTCAAAGGCACAAACCACGAGGCAAAAGAAACTTGATAACATCAATAGTGAGCATTTCTCTTAGACAAAGGAAGCCCAGGACAAAGTCATTAGACAGACAACAGAATGGAAGATTTTTGTAAAGGTTTGAAATCAACATAATATTAATATTTAGGTTCCATAAGCCTTGAAAATTAACAAGACCAAGACAATAAGCCTGGCAGAAAATGGATTAATCATCTGAATCAGTAAGTTACAAAACATTAAAATCTGAAAAGGTGCTTAGTATTATTAGAAATTACATAATTAAAGTGATGTCACTTTATACCTATTAAATGACAAAAATGAGCAATCCAGATAGTTCCAGGTGTCAGTGAGGGCGTAGAGGCCTAGGGACCTCCTCTCTCCTGGTGGGATGTCAGGGGAGCAGCCATGCTGGGTGGCATCTGGCGCTACTAATTGTCTGCAAGCCCTCTGACCCAGAATTCCACTCCCACACACAGCCCAAAGACATTCTCATGAGAGGACATCTGGAAGGCTGCCCATTGCAGGTGTGTGTGTGTGTGTGTGTGTGTGTGTGTGTGTGTGTATGAGAGGTTTCCTGGAGAGAATCAGAAGTGGTAGATTAGGGTGGGGGATCTGCCACGGAAGGATGGATCTCACATGGCTTCATTAGGAAAGGAGGAGAAAAGCTGACATGTGCATAACACAATGCATTCGTGTAAATTAAAAATATACGCACACATTTACAAAGCTACACACAAACAAAAAGAAACAATTAGACTCCCCGGAACGCCTGTTGTGGGCACCTGGGGTGGGAAAAGGTGACAAAGAGGAACAGGTGAATGAAACGGAGCCTGGCCTTGCTGGAACCAGCGGTGTTGATTACCACAAAACTGGCGACTGAGACCAGCTTGATTTTCTGCACCTGAAGTAGGTGAAACAAACTGGAACAACCCAGTCTCCACCTCCAGGGTGGGGGCAGCCAGCTGCAGTGAAGAGGTCCACACTTTGGTCACTGTCTAGTTGGTTACCTGTGTGCTCACTCACTGATCACATCACTGGGCCCAGACACCCCCCGCCCGCCAGGCCAGAACTGTGCTGGGCTCTAGGGACAACAAGGCACTCTGGGGCACTCCTTGCTCTGGCCCTACTGCTTGGCCATGAGCTTGACGGTTCTGCTCTGGTGCTCAGTGGCTCCCTGCTGGGGCAACCAGGTGGCCCACAGCCTGGGGGATATCACCAGCTTTCCATTTCTTGGCTAAGGAAACTGAGGCTCAGACAGGTGTGTCACTGAGTGAAGGCCACAGCTATGATTGTGAGTGGTAGGACTGGCATCCAAGCTCAGGTCTGTGGAAATCTGAAGTTCCCGCACAAGTTCCCGCTGACCCCAGCAGAGGAGGCACAGCAGGTCCACCTAGTGGCTTCACTGACTCAAGTCAGGGCAGGGAAGGCTTCAAGGAGGAGGCAGCACTGGGGCAAGAACCTGGAGGGTGAGAGGAATCTGGCATTAGGGCTTGGGGTTGGGGGAATCTGCTTTGTTCAAGCTGCATTTCAGGTCTTTGAACTGTATCTCGCACAACACAAGTGCTCAACAAATAGCTGTTGGAGGAATGAATGAACAAGTGAATGAATGCTGAGCAAATGCAGAGAGCTGTGAGGGCTGCCCAGTGACGGGTGGGGAGAAGGCAAGGCAGCAGGACTTGAATCCTACGCAGTGTGGGCCCCCTTCAGGTACACTGCAGGGGCCCGTGGGCAGCATCTGAGCAAGGGCATCCTCTTACAGTCCGTGCTCAAGCAGACAGAATCCCATGCAGCTGTCTGCTCAGAGTCCACCCAATGGGATGTGAACTTATCCAGGACATGGGCACAGAGTGGTAGACAGAGCACTGAAAGAGGAAGCAGGGGACCCGGGAAGGAGTCCTGGGTCTGGGTCTCAATCTCTCCATCTGTAAAGTGGTTTGTGTGTGCATTTGCATCACCTGCCTTTGTGAGCAGTAGGGCACGGGCAAGGAGCACTGGTTGGGACAATCTCCCAGGCTCTTTCCAGCTCTAATGGCCCTTGGTGTCCGATGTGTCATTACTTGTGCTCCCACCCTGAGAACAGCAGGTGGGGCTAGCAGGAAGTGTCCCTGGCACACCTGATTGAGAATTCGTCCTCTCTCTTGGCTTGCCCCACACCAGAAACCCAGATGGCTCCACATGGGAGCTGGGGGACTATTCACTTGGCTTTGTAGCTAAGCCCAAAAATCTTCCATCAACTCAAAAATCTTCCATTAAGAGACAAGTGGTGGAGAAGGAGAGAAGAGAAGGGATGCTAACTAAGGTTGCTGCGTTGATAGCTCCGGGGGCTGCCTGAGGAGGGTCAGGGGCCTCTTCCGACAGCAGGTGCCAGGACGAAGGCTGTGTGATGCCAAGCAGACCATGAACACACAGGGGGGCCTCGTGCGCTGTTTGCAGGGCTGGAGCAGGGAAGGTGGAGAGGGATGAGGAACTAGGAGCCCCTTTGGAGTCTCTCCACTCTCTTCCATCCTCTGGCCTGGGCTTGAGGGGTCCTCATTCCTGATCCCTGTGGCCCTGCTAAGACCCCTACTGAATGGATGGGACCTGCTGATGCATTCAGATTCACAATCCTTATATTTATAGGATTTGTCTTGCTTTGTAGCTGCCAATGCACTTTGTAGTAACGTATTTTTCCCCTGCTCAGCAACCAATCCCCCCTTGGATAATAGTAGTACCTTGGTTCTAATTGAGAGCTTGTGTCAGTCAGAGTCTTTGATAGCCATATTCTAAGCTGGCCCCCCAAAGATTCTTGCCTCCTGGGGATCACACCCTTGTGTAGTCCCCTCCCACACCGAGCAGGGCTGGTCTGTGGAACCAGCAAGATATAACAGAAATGGCAGAGTGTGATTTCCAAGCACAGAGCTTAAAAAGACTGAATTTCAGTCTTGTTTTCTTTTGGATCACTCTTGCTGGTCATGAGGACACTCAAATAGCCTTATGGAGAAGTCCATATGGCGTGAGGCTGAGTCCCCTGCCAAAGTCAGCATCTGCTTGCCAGTCATGTAAGACAGCCATCTTGGGAGCAGATCCTCCTGCCCTGGGAAGCCTTAGATGACCACATTATATGAGACTCCACACCGGAATCTTTTAGCCAGGTCACTCCCGAATTCCTGACCCACAGACACTGTGAGATAATAAACATTTTTTTGCATTAAGCCAATACCCTTTGGGATAATTTATTATGACACAATAGATAATTAACACAGGACTATAGGAGAAAACAATACACCTTGGGCAGTTCAAAAGAAGAGACTTTATTAAGGCCTCTTATGCAGGAACAAATTAAGGAAGTAGGCGAAGGAAGGTGATGCACCTACCCATGGACTAGTGATGGTGGAGTTGTTACCATACCACAGAGCCAAAGAAGCAAAGCAAGGGGCCGCTGGAGCTTTGTATGGGCAGGAGATGCAGAGGCCACAGCCATGCTGGGACACAGCTATTTTAGAAGATGCAGCCCTAAAGCAAGGAAGGGGCAGTGGTCGCACCCTGAACTCTCTCTGTCTCACCTCTTAGTCTCCAATCTCCTGCCTGTCTCTCCACTGGACAAACCCAACGAGAAGCTTGATGATGAGAGATCTAGGTGATACCATCTGTGGGACCAAACTTTAAGGACACAAGCAGGTCAGAGAATGGATATGAAACAACATTTCCATGGGAAGAGAGAAGAGAAAAATCAACACGGAGTTCCATCCTGCCCAAGTTTTACGAAGCTGGTGCCAAGCAGCTTCATAAGGATCACATGACTTTGATGTAGCCAATCAGTACAGCCCATCTTCTAGCTATATGATTGGTTTGGGGATGAGTACATGACCCACCTCTGTCAACTGAAGCTAAGGGGGCTTGCAGGAATTTTTGTCCATCCCGTTGGGGAAATGGACTCCTCTTTTGCTAGACTGTGCTGTGATGATAGGAACAGGAAGCAACTGTACCAAGGCTGAGAAGGGAGCTGGACTAGGGGAGAGCAGACCTAGAGGTAGAGAGATGGAGAAGCCGCGTCCTGGACTTCACCGCCATGTTTGATTAAGTACCATTCCACTTACTTGCACCAGGAGAGTCCTAAGCAATACATCCTCACCCCCAGCTTTGATGATCCCTGTGACAGCTCGCTGGTGTAGGCTGGTAGGGGTCATTAATTCCCTTTCACAGATGAAGAAAAGGAGGTTCAGACCTCTTTCTCACTTGGTAGTCAATTTTATTCTTATTAAGTTAGCAGTACTAGCCTAGATTTTTTGGTATGTATTTTGTCTTCATGCTCTAGGGTTTGGATTTTTGACTTCTACAGTGGTCTTGTTGTATATGTGACTTTTATTGAAAGATGCTTCAAACTCTTTTCAGAAATAGGTGGGGGCTGGGGGTGTAGCTGAAGGGTAGAACGCTTGCCTAGCATGTGCAAGGCTCTGGGTTCAATGCCCAGCATAAAAAGACAAAACAAGGGGCTGGAGCAGTGGCTCAGCGGTTTCCGCGCTTGCCTGGCAAGCACGAGGACCCAGGTTCAAACCCCAGCACCACGTACACAACTAAGTGTTGGAGCAACTAAGGCCATGTGAAAAACTAAATAAAGTTACTTCTCTCTTTCTCTGTCTCTCTCACTGTCCCTCTCTAAAAAAAAAAAAAAAAAGACAAAACAAAAAAACACAAAGTAGGTGACATTCAATTACTAGTTTAGTCAAACAACCAAACAAAGCATGGTGCTTAGGAAGGTTTCCATCCTGCAGGTGGGACTGGAAGGCGGGACTGGAGCAGAACCTCAGGCCCTCCTCAGCCCACATGACGAAGGTCCTCCTTTCCTGCTTAGCTCAGCCTCCTCTTTGGCTTCCTCATTAAACTGACATATTCTCAAAGAGCTGGTGAGGGCCATTAATGGGCGGTGCTGCATGAACAAGGCTAAGCTGCTAAGGACAGGCCACTAGCTCAATGGCTTCCCAAGGACTTCAGAACAAAGCAGAGGTGTTTTTCAGTCTAGAGTGGGAGACAGGAAAGATGCTATCTCCAAAATGGGTCAAAGTCCTCCTAAATGGCTGGATAGGTCTAGATTTCCATGACATTTTCTCCAACTTCTCTTTCCCTTGCTGACCCTGCCATAGCCACACTCGCCTCCTTCTAGTCCCCACACATCCCAGCTTCTTTGTTGGTCTGGTCATTTTTGGTTGGATGTTAGAACCTTCATGGAATGCTAGATTTTTTTTTTTTTTAGTCCTTTAAATATTCTTAAGCTTTGCCATAATTAAGTTACTTGGACTATTTGGAAAAAGTTTGACCCTTTCAGGCTTGCTTGCTTTTAATCTTTGTTAGGAGGGGCCAGAACTCCTTTCATCTGATCTGTAGTTAATTTTACTCCCCTACTGAGACCATCCCCTTCTGAGTCTTCTCCCCATGGATCACGCTGCTTTCCCACCCAGGCTGGTGGGAACGTGAACTAATCCTGGCCTTTTTTGAGCTCCGAGGGTCCTCTACACTGTTCCTTTCTTCTGTCTTTTTCTCTGATCTCAGGCAGTTTCCTTATTACACAGCTGTGTGCTGATAAGTACTCAGCAGAGGATCTAGGGGCCTCTGCACATCTCCATACATTTCCTCTTCTCCAATACTTTGCTGCAAACTTCAGCCTCCTTGGTCCCCTGGAATTTTCAACATTGTCTCCTCAACTCAGCAAGACTGTGAGGCTCTGTGTGGGTTCCCCCCTTCCTGTGGACAGTCCTGGAAACCCTCATGAGTCACCTCCTTTGTGTCCCTTCTTTCCAGGATCATGAGCCTCAGGTGTCTCTAGGTCAATGGCTGAAGACTGACGTTTCAGATATTCTAAATGGTGATTCACTTGTGTATGGCAGAAGGGTCCATCTGGTTCCTGTTATTCCTCCATCTTGGCTGGAAGTGCAAGCACCTCCCTGCCCCAGTACTCCTTGATGCTTTCACCTTAGGTTTCTGCCCTGGCAGCCCATCAAGGCCATCTGTCTGGGTCACTGTCACCCTGGTCATATGCATGGCTCATTCCCTGCCCACCTTCAATTTTCTCTCAAGCATAGCTTTCCCAATGAAGCCTCCTCTGGTCATCCTCTTGTAAACTTCTCTGCACTTGTCTCCCCTGGGAGAGTTTCCAATCCTTCTTGCCCTCCTGCACTTCTCTCTCTCTTTTTAAATAGCAACCATTGCCTCCTAACTTACCATATCACACACACCCATCTAACAGGTCAACTATTGGTTGATTCTCCTTTTGAACTGGACTGGACGCTCTCTGAAGAAAGGGGTTTTTAATTTGCTCTCTTCTGTCTCCCAGGCTTGAACATGGAAAATTCTTAAAATTTATTGAATGAATAAGCAACTGCAAAAGTGATCAAGAAACACACAAGCACAGCGCTGCAGGCTGGCAGTCCTGATGCACAGGGACAGGGGAGTAGCTGGCCTGGCTTCTGTGTGAGCACAGGAGGAAGAGGAGGAGAAATGGCTGGAAAGTCAAGGGTGCCTGGTGGGGGGATCCTCCACAGCCCGCTGCTCCTGCCTGTAGCCAAGAGCCGGGGAGGGTTTTCAATGAATACCATGGTCAGAGATGATTTAGGAAGAATAATCTGGGGACTGTGAATATGAGTCAGAATGAGTGAGTGGCAGAGGGGACAGGAGAAGAGGGAGGTAGCTGGGATTTCATGGAGGTGGCATCATCAGGGCAAGCCATATGGAAGGGAGGAGCCCTGGATGAAACCTGCAGATTTCCCTGTAGAGACATGGCCGGTGCAGCAGCACAGACAGGTCTCACCGATTCCACCAGATAGGTGGGGCTGGGAGAGGGGTTTGAAACTAGCGTAGGCACTAGAGGTGCCTGACCCCAGCCCTGAAACCTGGGTCCCGGCAGTTCCCACCAGTGTGGCTTGGGCAGGCTCCATGACTTCCTGAGCTTTGGTTCTCTTCTCTATAAAATGCTGCTTAGCGCATCTCCTCCCAGGGCTTGTTCCAAGGAAACTTAGGTCTTTGGGGCTTAGTCAGTGTTGGTTCCCAGCTGAATCCCTTTTCACTACGTGCTGAGTCACCAGAGGCCTGAGAAATCTGAAAGCCCCTTCTCTGATCACAGGTCAGGAAAGAGGCCTTCCCTCCTCCTGACGAAAGGAGGCACAGCTCAGCCCCACTGAGGTCCGCTGACTGCTGATGTCAGATCAACCCCACTGGCTCTCTTATGGCTGCTACTACTCATCAAGGATGGGTGGGAACAGAAGCCTGAGGCGAGGACCCCAGAATGCCCCGCTCCAAGGAGACTTTAATTCTCAAGGCAGCTGTCCGGCAGCTAAGGTCATTAACCACAGCTTACTGAAGCAGCTTTCCATAAGCTTGTTGATGGAATTACTAGATTTGGGGCTGAACAGGGAATTTTTTGGTGCACTGCAGAGTCGCACATGCTGCAGGACTCTGCCAAATTACTGAAGGGCAATCGACGGTGGTTGTGTGGATTAAACTATCAGTACATACGGCTTACAAAAAGATCCTGTGTGCTTGAGAGGGAATCTAGGTCACTGTTTTATCTCATACCTGTAAATACATGCATACAAGTGTGTGTGTGTGTGTGTGTGCGTGCGTGCGTGCGTGCGTATATTTGCACACATACATATACAAAACTCCTGCATTCTTCATGCATTTACACTGAGAACCTGCTATACCCACAGTCTGCAGCTGATCTATCACCATAGTAATTAACCGCATCATCCCAAGACTTTTGAACCTCAAGAGTTTTTCAAGCTGGCCTCTACCCTATATTAGGCAACCTCCTACATATTTTCTCCATACTCAAGATTGAATTATATAATATGTTAATCTAGACTCTAGCCAGCAGGGACACAATTTAGACTTGAGACATTGCGAAGAAAGAAGATTGGAGCTGCCGGTCATCCAGGCTCAGAAAACTGAGGTCCATCTGGGGGCAGAACACACTCAGGACCTCTCTGACATTTGCCTCAACCTATCCTCCTTTCCCTGCCCAATTCAGTTCTCAATGGGACTCAGGGTCCACCTAAGAGAGAACGGAGCAGATAGGGGAAGGATATTAATATTGGTTGAGAGCCCACATGTTCCAGGAACTGGGCCAAACAGCAAAAGTCACAGTTAATCCTGATGACAACCCCATGAAGCCAGCAATAATATTCCTACTGTAGAGACGAGAAAACAGAAAACCAAGGCCATGGGCTCACTATTTAAAGTCCCTTGACTAGAAAGGACCAAGACCAGATTAACTCCAGGTTTTTGTCAGTTGATGTTTGTTCCCCTTTAAATTTTCCTTTTGAATTTTTAACTGAGGCCTAAGATAGTGTATATTCACTCTAGAAAATTTGGAAAGGAGAAAGAAGCAAAGAGAAAGAATTTCATCCAGAGACAAACACTATTAGTATTTTGGATTATGTTTTTCTATTTTTTCAACATGTTTTAAAATTTTTATCAAGTGTAAGGACTCACCATACAAACCTCTTTGTAACCTATCCCCACTCTTTTTTTTTTTTTAACTAAACTATTACAAATATTCCCTGCCCTTAGATACTGTTCTATTACAATTATTTTTCATGGCTGCAAACGTGTCCACGTATAGATGTATCAAACCTTACTTAGCCTAGCCCGCCCACTGGATTTGTTCTATTTCTGGTTTCTCCTCAGCCCACCACGGCAAGCCGTGTGGCCGTGAGCACTGATCAACTGTGCCTTTAATTATGCCACTGTCACTTCTTGTCTCAAAATAAAATAACAAATGGACTGGGGAAGTAGCTCAGTGGTAAAGTGCCCCTGGGCTTCATTCCCCAGTTACACACACACACATACACACACACACACCCCAGCAGAAAGAGGGGCTGGGAGTACAGTGTAGCTCAATGGTAGAGCGCTCTCTCTCGGTTTGACCCACAGCACCATAGAAAAAGGAAAAGAAAAACAAAACAGAAATTAATGCTGATAATCAAATTGCTTTAACCAAATCTGTAAAAGCATACCATCATTTCAACTGCAATCAGTACAAAAACGCAGAGGCATTTTTACCTTTTCCTGCTAAGTCTGAAGTTCAGTGTACATTTTGTACATTTCCAGCACTCCAAAATGCAGCTGGCGGCTGCCGCCCTGAATAGACCAGATGAGACCATACCTCATTCCCTTCCATGTTCTTAGTGTGAACATAGGGCCTGGCATCAGCAAATCTCCGAAAGATGTTTTTCACTGTAAGTATCTGATTTCTCCTGTTGTTTAAGCCAAGATAAATAAATAAGTAAATCAATACATAAAATGATGCGTCTGGGCTATGGCTTGCTTTCTTCTTACATCAAGGACCCCTCAATCGTTCACAACCTTCACAGTTTCTTATATATCTTTCCACGTCTTCTGAGCATCCGACAGAGACGACCCTGGTCACCAGTGTGGCTTTGCTGATGAGAAAGCAAAGACCAGAGACTTCCTTGAGGTCACCAGCTGCTGAGGTGCTGGGGACAGTGTGTAAATGAAGGTCTGTGGACCCCTCCTTCGCAGGGCTCTGTGCCCCACACCAAGTTGCCCCTCCCAGTAAGCTAAATGAGCCACCCCAGTGAAATAATGTCACTTCGGTTTTGCCCAGCATTTTGGAGAAATACTTTCAGAATCATGTTTGCAACTGAAACATCTCTCAGAGGAAGGAAACTAGTTCATCACAGTAATCAAGCCTGTCACAGAGGATGTGTGATGATGTTTGAAAAATAATCCTATGAACATCTGAACCGACAACTCTAAAACATCTCAAGGCTAAATCTGCTAATAACAGTCTTTAGCATTCAGGTTGGCACTCACACAGGCTGGCGTGATCCATTTCACAGCAGAAAGGCCCTAACAAGGAACTTCCTCAAAGGGAAACTGGGTAGAGGACAGGTTTTAATGAGGCCCAATCCCTGCAAGGGTGAAATGTGAGTGAAGAATAAAGGCACGAGATGAAACACGCATTTCTGAGTCAGATGACAAGATGGGGCCTCATATTAGAAAAATGCAGCAAAAACTATCTCCAGGTCAGGATTTGTACAGGAAAGGAATCGAAACATCCGGGCCATCGCCTCTGCAATCAGAGTGAAGCAGGCCCCTGAGATGCCTCTCCTAGGCCTGCCGCTCACTAACTCACTCTGTCACCCACTCATCCACCCAGCTCATCCACCCATTCATCTCTATCCATCCACCCACCTGCCTATTGACCCGCCATCAAACCATCTATCAATCCATACATCCAGCTACCCATATATCTATCCACTCACTCACACACTCATCCATCTGTCTGTCCGTCCCTCCATCTATCCATCCACATACCCACATATCCACCCATCCATTTACCCATCCACTCAGCCATCCAACTATCCTCTCACACACCCACCTGCGTGCCCCTCCTCTTGTCCACCCCTCCATCCAACCAACCAGCCAGCCAGTCTTCCCCATACGTCTACCCTGTGTAAAGCCCCAAGGAGGTACGGAATGGTAGGGGACAGGGATGGTGGTAAAATGACTCTGATGTATCTGTTCATTTACCATCAGTTGGGACTCAAATATAGTCTGGACCATGTGCCAGCAACTGAGCACAGGGAGGTGAGACTCAGCAAGACCCCGCCCTGGAGGAGTGGGTAGCAGCAGCCTCTGTTGCAGAGCTAGCCAACCGCCTGGAGTCACAGTGATTGCAGAAGGATGAACGCAAGGCTCTACCGTTGCTGGGGCTCCAGGGCCATGTTCCCATGGCCACCATGGGAACTTCTTCCGGAGAATTTGGGCTCCTGTCTGTCTAATGGACGCCCACCGGCTGGCCTAGGATCATTTTTTATTACTAAAACCATGAGAATGAGGTGAAAGGGCATTAAACAAAAAGGCTATTAACACGACCACAAGAACCTTGCAGGTAAAAGCCCTGGGCTGTTCACTGCTTGGGTAACTACACAGCTGCTTAGGAAATCGATGCCATGCTCTGATGGATCTTGAGCATTCTCTTTCTAACTCTTCTGAAAATTTTAACCCTTCAAGGGGCTGGTCATAGTGGCTTTCAAGCTAAAGTGAAGAGAAAGAAAGGAGGAGCTCACTGTCTCCTAAACCTCCATCATACAGTGCCACCGACATGACTTCCCCGCATCCACACACCGTCTGTGTGTTGCTTTACTGAATGTTTGCCTTTCAAAATATTGGCAGAGGGCTGGAGTGGTGGCTCAGCAGTTAGAGCTCTTGCCTGGCACGTGCAAGGACCTGGGTTCAAACCCCAGCACCACATATACAACTAAGTGTTAGAAAAACAAAAACCACATGAAAAAAATAAATAAAATTCACTCTTAAACACTGGCAGAGAAACCTTATCCTGCTACCCTAAGGGAGAGTTAGGTTTTCACAGTATGTATTAAAGTAAGAACACAATTACTAAAATATGAAATGTGGGTCTTAGTGGGTCCCCACTAAGAGGTCCCCTCCTGTGCCTCTGTGGTGCTGTGTCAGGGGAGCTGGCCCTGCTGCCAAGACCTTCTGACCTGGGCAAGCTGACCTGAGGGCTCACGCCAGGGCTTTGTGTTAAGGCTTTGCTTCCTGTTTGGTTCTGTGCACATTTGCTTGCTAATTTTTAAATCAGAGGGATGGTTAGCAAAGTCATCCAAGGTGTAAACTGGTGTGGGGAGGGGGACTGATGTTCAATGTAATGTTAGGGCCAATGAACATGTTAAAGGAGGAGCAATGACACTGGGTTCTGTGGACCATCCCTTCTGAAAAACAAGTTTGGAGACCACTGGGATACACGGATAACAGCTCCGTATGCAGTACCCTTGAAGACCCACAAGTCACAAGTTAAGAGTGTGTGTGGGTGCCTGTGTTCACATGCACACGCGTGTGAGAATGGGGATTACTGGAGACAGCAGGAGCTGTAAGTTCAGCTGAAGCACTGACATGGGGACCCACCAACCCCAGACTCTCCTGGAAATCAGTTACGAGGGCTTGAGGGCCCAAGTGGTTCAAGAAGGCAGTATCCAGATGCAGCGTTCTTCGTTGTCCTTGCACTGATTTAGCATATTCTAGTCCCAGGTGCCTCACATGGACAAATGCCTTTGATCTTCCAACCCTTTAAGGTAGGCCCTATTGTTATATATAAGGAGTCCTGGGGGTTTCTGCCCATCTTTTCTCTTTAGGGAAAGAGCCCTATCCCCCTGTTCCCAAGAGTCTTAGGGGGAAATATCCTCCACCATATGGGACTGACTTGGCCAAGGACACACCCCTCCCCAGGGCCTGCCTGGGCAGCCCTGGCTGACAGGAGAACCCAAGACCCAGCCCGTGTCCAACCCACTTCCAGAGCTACCCGCAGCATCAGCTGCAACCACACTGAGGACAACTTCTCTCTCTTCCCCATTTTGCCACTGTCACTTCCTTTCAGGCATGTATACTGAGTACACTCTCCGACAAACCTAACCTGCACACGGTGTCCTGTCTCCACACAATCCCTGATTTACAGACAAGGAAACAGACGTGGAGAGATCAAGTTCTTGCTCAAGTTCACCCAGTTGGCAAGGGAACAAGCTGGGGACCCCGGATGCCCATCTCCAGGGCCCCTATTCTCAACAACTACACACCACTTAGAAGACAAAGGAGGGCCTGCAATCCCTCCCTCACCGTGACCCCCTTCCCTGTCCCAGAGCCCTCACTAGAATGCAGGTCATTACTTGCAAATGACTGATATGTGCAAGAACTGTGCAAAGCTTGAGGGAGAAGACAGAGATGGGGATGGAGAGCGATGGCTGGGGTTTGTAATTCCTTGAGAAAAATGGATTTTCTAAGCTTCTTTCCTCCCCTCACACAGGGGCTGCCCATCAGCCAGGCCAGACAAGAGTGCCACATGGAAGGTGGAGTCACCTCTGCATCAGCACACGCAGGCAGAGCTGGCACCCATCAGGGTTCAAGGTGTGCGTCTTGTTGGCTGGAATTCAGGTCCGCTGTCCTCCCCTGAGCTTAGGAAACTTCCTTCCTGCTTAGCAAGTGGGCTGGCTAAGGTACCTTGACACGTGCTCCAGGCAGGATTCTGACCTCACATACAGAGAAATGCCCAGGATGCACTGCAGAGCTTTTGTGGCATATTTTTCATTTAGGGTCTCGTCTAAGTAGTTTCCTCAATAGTGCGCTATCACTAATGCTTATCTATTTAAAATATTTGCTCACTATCGTTTCAACCCTTTAAAACATACATGCTTGGGTTTCTGCACGCAAGGGAGAGCAAACTTTTGCTAGGCTAGCATTTGCTCAGAGGTGGCTTGCAGATCCATAACTTCCCTCTAAAATTAGTTAGCAAACTACTTCTGATGTCTTTAAAAATACTTTAACACATAAATATACAGCTAAAGATAATCAGCTTTCCCGTCAGAAATAATAACTGCAAAATGATCCTACCAAATAGAGAGTTCTGGAGATGGCGAGTGGAGACGGTCACACGACAATGTCAATGTGCCTAATGCCATTGAATCGCATACCTACAAATGGCTGAATAGCGGATTTTATGTTATGCATATTCGGCCACATTTTCAGAAATAAGATTGAAAAGAGTGAGAACTAGGGCTGCGGGTGTGGCTCAGTGGTAGAGCGCTTGTCTAGCATGTGCAAAACCCTGGGTTCAATGCCCAGCGCTACCAGGAGAAAGAAAGAAAAAGTGAGAACCCTGGCCATAGAAAACATCTTTATAATGTGATAGAAGAAAACATGTAGTAAAGGAATTTTTAAAACATCACATCTTGGTGTGAAGTGCCCACGGGTCTGTCTGAAGGATGGATTATGGGTGACTTTGATGCCTTTTTGATGCTTGTCTGATTTTCTGTTTTCTACAATGGTGTATTATTTTTATAATGCAAAGTGTCACAACTCCCTCTGCCTTCTTCTTCTACTGGCCTTCCCCCTGCAGCTGTGTCAGTCGCCAAATTTCCTCTTCGCATGAGGACTACAGTTATAACATATTACTCTACTCCAGCAAGACCTCTACTGAACCAGTCGCATCTGCAACGACCCTATTTCCAAAGGTCACGTTCCGAGGCACTGTGGGTTAACAGTTCAATGTAAGAATTCTGGGGGAGGGGACACAACTCAAATCATAACAGCGGTTATTGTGAGGATTAAATGAGATGATCAGTGAAGACCTTAGCAGAGAACCCAGCATGCAGCAGGTACTCAAAACTGTCAGCCATCTGTACCATCACTGCCTCTGTTATAGAAACTGTCACTATGACCATCACATCGCCCGCTCCTTCTGGGGCATGTCCTCTTCGTTTCTCTTAGGCACCTGGTCAGAGTCTGCGCTCAGAGCTTCTGTCCAAGTTCTCATAAGGTGATAAACTCCCCCAACTGCTTTTCATTTAAAAAATCATAATAATAGCTAATTTTTACCCTCTGACTTAGGAAGTCAAACCAGCAATCTTTGGAAGGCTACGCATCAATTCAAACAAATTGCTAAGCCACACTATTTTGATCTCTCAAATTTATCTGACAGCAGGAGGAGGGGTTTCTTTCCTGTGCTGTATACCGTCTATGGCAATCATGTTTGAATAAATGCGGGGAGTGAATGGCTAGGAGTGCAAGAATTTGAGACAGCCCTGTTTGGGATGAGAAGACCTGAGATGCAGTGGTGAACTGGGTTTACCAGTACAGCACATGGGACCCTAAAGCAGCTATATCACCTCTTTGCACTACAATTTCCTAACTCATTCAATGAATGAATAAGAATTCCATAGACTGAGAGCCAGGTCTTATTCAAGACATCAGGGGTACAGAGACAGTTACCAGTGCCGCTGTCAAGGAGTTCCCAGGCTCATTGTCCAGTGTCCAAAGCAGACAGACATGCAAATAATCATTCAGAGCAGGAAACACAGCACCCTCCACTGTTGATAACAGGAAACTGATCCTGTCCTCCCTCCAAAGTGTCTCACCTGATTGTTTGCACCCTGCGTTTCTAGGGGACAAAGCTATACATCTCGACCCTCCTGCCTGGCCTACGTCTGGCATGTTGGAGGAGCTGAGAATGCTGAATTGTCAGAATATCTAAATAGTTAGGAACATGGGCTTGAGCCAGCCAGATGAGTAGCCTTGAATCAACGCCCACTTACCACATGTAGGGTCTCAGCCCAATCAATTATCTTTGCTGAGTCTGTTTGCTTTAATCTATGTCTGGGTCATTAACTATTTAAATTGTTGTCTATTAAACCAATATTTATCAGGCCCCACTATGCGCCAGATACCCTGTTCTAAGCCTTGAAGATATAGCAGAAAATAAAACTGACAATCAAGTAAGTGAAAAATGTCAGATGGGTGTAGCTATTAGGGACAAGAATGAAGGGTGGGGAGTGAGCAAATGGGGAGGGAGCTGTGATTTTAAACAGGGTGTCAGGAAAGTTCTCACTGAGATGGGGAGAGGAGGGCAGAGATAGGAGCCAAAGGAGGGAACCGGATGCAGCCCACCAGGAGGAGCCTCAGAACCTATCCATCCCTCAACAGGCGGCTGACCTGAGCATCACATGCCACGATGTGTATAAAGCTTCGGGTGCTGCCTGGCATACAGTAGGAGCTCATTAATCAACAGCTCTTGCTAGCATTACATGAGTGAGACTGCACTGAGGAAGAGAGAGAGTGGAGACTGTAAATGCGCTCTGGAACAGGGCAGTCGCACATCGAGGATGATGATTATTATCGTTGTTTATTACTAGCAATTGCCTCTTGGAAGTGTTCCCGACAGTCTGAAGTCACAGCGGGGTCCATCAGCAACTCCTCCTTCCCCTCAGGCCTGAGATTTGAGACCCGAAGAGATGTTGAGGGGAGACAAGTGAGGATGGGGAGGAAAAGGACAGGGGAGGAAAAGGGTGGGTTTCTCTGCTATCTCAGGAAGGAAGCAGCAAAAGCCCAGTCCCCCCAACACACACACACACACACACACACACACACACACACTCTCTCTCTCTCTCTCTCTCTCTCTCACAGGAGACTCCACAGCCTGTGTGAATGAACTGATACTCAGTATCACAGCAAGAATTTGGGACTCAATCGCTGTTAGCAGGTTTGAGAACTCCAAGTCCTGCAACCCTCCTGTGGTCACCTCTGATTAACGGTTGGTTGAAATGGCTTTTTAGTTGAGATCAGCCTGGAAGGCAACAGTGTTGGGTGTGCGAGCTTCCCTGCTCTGCATGGGTTCAGTCCCAGCAGGCTGACACAGGCGACCAGCAATAGTGGGGCTTTGCAGGAGCAAAGGCCTAGGTGAGCTGTTGTGGGGTGCAGAGTAGTGGGGAGCTGCAGGGCCTGCTTTTTTGGGAGATGCTAATTCACTGGCAGAGACAGAGAGGAGGCTCTCCCCAGGCTGGCTACAACAGCAGGGGTTCAAGTGACATGAGCAGAATTTGAAGGAGGAGAGTCCAGAAACCTTTTACCCAGGGTTGGAGAGGGTCAGTTCTAAATTCAACACAGGATAACAGGCTCAAGTAAAAAATTTCTCTTGAAAACAATTAAATTTCCTATAGAAATAGTCCCGGGGGCTCCCAGAAGCTTGTGTGATTCGTTAGGGACTTGTCCTCAGGAGGAACCTGGATGGGAGCAGGCCGAACTCCGGAGTGGTTTCAGGTGAAGGCAAGCTTCAGCTGGATCTCTGGGCAGCCTGCAGGATCAATGGTCCTGAGTGTGGGACCATGTGCCATTGCTTAACTGGCAGGAGGCTCCCATCACCCAAGGCCATTGCTTAAGCAAGGCTACAGGTGGGAGCCAGTGACTGGGAGCACCTGAAGCAGCTGGGGGACGGGAAACACAGCCAACCCCTAAATGGGGGGCGGTGGTGCCAGAAGATCTGGGTGGGGCACTAGCGGTCCTGGTGCAACTAGTCTTTGCATCTAACACTGATGGCCATTCTTTGGACAGCTGGAACTTGACTGGCATTGAGCCAGACAGAAGGAGATCTCTGAGCAGATGCCTGCCCCCCTCTAGGGTGACTTTCAAATCCCTAGAGTGGATAGCAGCAGGCAGAGAGTTCAAAAGCACGCCTGCTTACAGGCACTGCACCTCGCTCTGTTTTCATGTCGACTACCATCACCTCAGTACACTTAGGACATCTGTTTATTGCTGAAAGAATTAAACGGGGCCACTTACATGAGACAGACTGGCACTGAGTAAGAACACCGCGCTTGACCACTGGATTCCATTCTGAATATCGCGGGACTGGAGCCACATAAACTCTGTTCTTTGAAAAGTTGGCATCATAAGGAAAACAGTGATAATAACTGCAACGATGGCCATGCAGGCACTGGGTGCTGAACACGAGTGTTATTTTGCACACCAACCCTTTGAAGTAGAATATATTTCCCCCACCCTGCAAATGAGGAAACTGAGGCACAGAGTAGCAAAGGACTTCCCTGGGGTCACACAGTGCTAAGAGGTTATGGCTTCTTTTCCTCTTTCAATTCCTGTTATAGCTCACCATGGCCACGCAGGGCAATGGAGCATTTCATCTGCGTTTGAGGGTGGGCTGGTCAGTCAGGGAACACAGAGAGAAACAGGGTTCTCAGATCAGCTCCTACGTGAAGTTCATGTTTGTTTATGATGCAATTCCACTGCAACCCCCTGGGACTTCGATGTGGTGGGGACAAGTGAGGGGCAGAGGAAATCCTGAAAGGGTTTGCTGTTGATCTTAGGCAAAGCCAAGGGATGCTCTTAAGATGGGATCTTGGAATGGGAAGTCGTGGCATTGGGAGCCAGCCCAAGTTCACTGGTGATTAGCCTTATTTTCTAGGACACCCTGGAGACACAGCACAATCAGCCTACGGTAGAGCTTCAGGCAAGTTCTCTACCAACAGCCCGGAGAACAAAATCAGGAAACACAGTCACACGACATGCCAGTGGAGGGGGTCACGACAGAGAAATCGACCAGCCTCAGCAGGTGTAAAATCCTGGACTGGTGGAGTTTTTTTCCACTTCTGGATGGAGTTCCTAGCGCTCTGATTCTTGTCTCACTCAAATTCAACCCCCAAATAATCTAAGAACTAAAGGATGATGTCAAACGTAAGGCACAAACATGTGGCTATGGAAGCCCTGAATGGAAACCTCAGTACTGGAAAGTCAAACTAGGACTCTTGTCAGACAGGAGAGATGGGCCAGGAGGAGTATGCGTGCACACGCTCACACACACACGTGTATGCACACACTCATATGCACACATGCATGTGCACACAAAGTGCTCTGGATCAACAATCAACTGCATACAATTTTAGAACCCCATCAGTGCCAGGCATCAGTGCAGAGGTGATGGATGGAGGCTGGAGGCATGGGAGGAGGAACCTGTTGGCTTTCTCTGGCTCCCTGCCTCACTTGGAGTACTTGGAATTTCAACCGAATTGACTTTATGAGGTTTTCTTTATAGGTAGGATGTTGGTAGGGGTGGTTGCTGGTAGTTGGTGGCTGGATGTTGGTAGTTGGTGGTTGCTGACCATGGGCAGTACTTAAGTCTTGATAGAGATTTTTTTTTTTTAAGTCTTGTATGAAAACTTTAAGGGACGCACTGGCCAAGGCAAGAGTCCTTTTCACCAGCAACAAAAGCAAATAGATCCCAAATCTCTGCAATCACCATCAGCCTCTCCTTCTCAGTGAGGTCAGCTTGAAGATAACAGCCAACCAGGGTGAATGTCTGAAGCTTGGGGGGACCGGCCTCTCCTGACAGAGGTTACACTGGGAGGTCCAGACCTATAGCTGGTTGAGAGGCCAGGCAGAGGATGAAGGATGGTTCTATTATTTGGAGCAACCTATGGGTCACCCCCTTTCCAGCCATGATGGCTTCTCCATCGAGCCAGGGAGTAAGAGGCAATCATAGCAAATAGCTCAGTACCAACTGAGCCCTCTCTTCACGATCAAAGTTTCCCTAGGAGTTTCCTTCCATATCTCTGTGGTCAGAGCTCTTGGAAGACTCAAAGCCCCACCCAAACCCGGGTACGCGGCCTCAGGGGCTCTCTAGGAAAACCATTACACACATCACACGGTCAAAACAGGGCAAGATGAGACTCTCTTAAGTTAGCCAGTTGTAGGCATGGCCAACTAAATGTAGTGTCCTTTTAAGAGACTGAGCAGAAAAATTCTTTACCAAATGGGGTATGCCATGGCTGGAGCCACCTTATCTTAGTCTGACACACCCTAGGGAATTGTCCACGCTGAGACCTGGGAGAGCACCCTTGTTTATAACAGCCTGGAAACTGGGAGGAATTAAACACTCTTCACCTGAAAAAAATGAAGGTTTTGATCTTGACCTGAATGCTCAGCACATGTCCCCAGGAACATTTTGAAGAGTGATGATCTCCTGTCAATGAATTTAGTGCATCTTTGTAAGGAAAGCCAAGTTAGAAGAATCCATTAGCCCTAGAGAGCATTGACATGTTGGAAGTGAGAACAGGGGACCTGGCATTGCGGCCTCACCCCCAGTGCATGCCACAGGATGAGTGCCATGGGATGGGCACCTTGCAATGATTGATACTTATTGATCATTGTTTTACTTATTGAACTCCAGGAAAATGCCCAGGGGCCTGGGGCAGGTCTTGCAGACAGCCCAGCAATCGTTCATCTACTTATCTATACTCCTCCACTGGATGAAAGGTGCTCTTGCACCATCCCCATACCCAGCACAGGTCCACTAATAGAGCATATGAAGGTAGGAACAAATATATTGCTGATAGGTTTAAAATAAAAAGCAGTGTGTGTGTGTGTGTGTGTGTGTGTCTAGCCCAGTAATTCTCAAGGTTACTATCTGAGAATCATCCAGACTGGTTGTTAATATGCAAATTCCTGGGCCTTACTGAAAGACTAATGAACAAGAAGTTCTGTAGTGGGAATCCAGGCTACCTCCGAGCAATATACCCAGTCCTTTTTTTTTTTTTTTAAGAGAGAGGGACAATGAGAAAGAGAGGGAGAGAGAATTAATTTTATTTAGTTTTTTCATGTGGCCTTGGTTGTTCTAACACCTAGTTGTGTACATGGTACTGGGGTTTGAACCCATGTCCTCTTGCATGCCAGGCAACCGCCAGAACTGCTGAGCACCAGCCCCTCCCCAGTCCTTTTTAAAAAGTTTTATTTTGAGACAGGGTCTCACTAAGTTTGAGGCTGGCCTCGAACTTGGGATCCTCCTACCTCAGTTTCCCTAGACATTGAGATTACAGGTGTGCACCACACCATGCCTTCCAGGGCATCTGAATTTTAATGAAGCTCCTTGGCAAATTCCCAAAGATACAGGCATCGGGAACCACTGCCCTAGGCGAATGTTGCTGAGCATTTTTCCAAGCCCTTATCACTTTCAGAAAATGGATTCTCGGAGTACTCTGTGCTTTTGAGACCTAAATAGTCAATTTCAGCCTGAATTTCCTGATTGCATGTTTGCTAGAAGAGGGAATTCCAGGTGAAGAAGCATCCTGAGATTCCCGGATCACGGTATGGGTGAGGAGATAATCACAAGGACTGAACAGCATGAGAGGACACTCAGGAAAGCGGAAGTGGGCAGCATCGCCAGGCTATGGGTGGGCAGGTTAGGGATACGGATGCCCATTGACGTGTGTTGCAGGATAGCTGGGAAGGGAGCTCCTAAGAAGAGAAAACAGAGCTGGGCCCCGAGCTCAGTTGGATCTCCAACCTGGGATGCATGGAAGAAATTTCTTCATCAACAAGCCAACCGGAAGCTCAGGCCCAGCTCCCAGCAGAGTGCACACTGAATCAATTGGAATTGAGTCACGGATATAATTAATTTAATGTGCTTAAACGATTTTCCGTATAGTAAACATGCTGAATGAGGGTGACCCAGAATAAAGTGTCTGCCCGAGAGTGGAAAAATGGAGGCTGAGCGTGCTGTATAATGAAAACCTTCAGCAAACGGAAAACGCTCCAATTTATTTCCACCTCCTTGTTCCTTTCCAACTCTTTGTCGATAGCTGAACTTGGCCTTCTGTGGTCTCCCTGGACCACAGAGGCACATTTATTTTTGTCAGAGATGTCCTTTTTCCTGTGCTCAGAAGAAAATTTCAATGAAAACCATCTCCAACCCAGGGCCAAGCACATATTAATATGTGACAAGATGCAGAGCCATCTCACTTTGCACCCCTCCCAAATGAGGGCGCACTTGAGCCACTGGAAGGGCAATGTCATGGAGCTGAGCGGAGCAGTGAGTGGTGGCACAGCTCACTGGTGACCGTCCAGGCTCTGCGGAGCCACCTTGCCCAGTGACTCTGACAGAGTCATTTTCCCTCTTTGGACCTCAGATACTCATCCGTAACATGAGGGTGTTGACTTTGAGGGTCGTTAGAACAGCTTTCAGGTCTGATATTCCCTAAATTATGAGTCACAACTGAAGCAGGTGTCAAGGAATTTCCCATTAAAAAGAAATTCATCTTCAAGCCCTGGAAAGCATTTTTGGCAGTCTTATCTAATTGCTCATCAACTGAGGATTATGTATTATTTGCCTTGGATGAAAAAGAACGCTTACAAGTGGTTATAAATGGTCTCTGACGAAGCCACAAAGGCACCCGGGCAAATGCTGACTTGTAGGATTACGAGAGATAGCAAGTGCTCGTTAGATTCCGTAGCTCTCTATTCCTCCATCCCAACTTGGGTTACTATGAATTCACTCGACTAAATAAGAAGCAAAATTTCAAAGAAGCCTCCCAGATTTTGAAACATCCCTATTCCAACACTGCCCCTCTCTGAGCCTCACTCAGCCCGGGCAAGGAGGAGAACGGATGGGGAGGTGTGTGGTGCTCTGCTGGCCTTTCTGGGGGTGCCTGGGGTGCTGAGAAGATGGCTGTGGGGAGAGGGGCTGAACAGGTGGGGTTCTGCCTCCTCTGCCGTCTGAGATGTTCCTCTTATATCTGTTTTATATACTGGGCCACTGTGAGATTTTATAACAAGGTGTTCTGAGGATAAAATGATTTTTTTTTAAAGCCTATACTGAGGAAAGCTGTTAAAGTTTCCAGCCTGAATCTAGGCTGTGTGATAAAAATACTTGGCCAATAACTACATGGAGCGTTTACTTCTGAACTGTGGGAGTGGACGCCCCACGCCTTCAGGTCCCTCCACCCAGGGATTTTTGGAAATTCACTTATTTTTTAGTAAAACTCAGAGCCTCTCCAGCAGCCAGAGCTGGGTCTCTGGAAATCTAACCTGCAGGAGGGTCACCCGGAGGGGTTGTTAGGACCTAGGTGGGCCCCACCCCCAGAGGCTGATTGGCTGGGTCTGGGACCTGGGAATACGCATTTCTCATAAGCCCCCAGGAGATGCACAGCACACTTGGAGAATGGTTGGACCATCAGACCTCAGCCAGGCTCCTTAGTTCCGTCTAGAACTGGCCCCAAATTACCTTTCCAGCCCCATCCAGGAGTGATTGCACCCCTCCCTGCCCACCCCAGCTCCCCTTGCTCACACCATGCTCTGGCTGGCCAGGTTGCCAGTGTGCCTAGCTCCTATCTGCCCATCAAGGCACAGCTTGACAGCCACTACCTCTCCAAAAAGCCTTCCCTCACTTTTTCACCAAAGTTCACAGAAATGCCTCCAGGCTCACATAGTTTTTCCCATGGTACTGAGCCCTGAGCCCTAATCCCTTTCACTTTTTTTTTCTTTTTTGGTACTGGGGATTGAACCAAGGGCTCTCTGCCACTGAGCTACATTCTCAGACCTTCTTATTCAGAGACAGAGTCTCACTAAGTTGCTGAGGCTGGCCTCCAACTTGTGATCCTCCTGCCTCAGCCTCCTGAGACACTGGGATTACAGGTGTGCACCACTGTGCCCAGCTGATACTGAGAACTTTTTTAACCTCTCAATATTGGTTTTGTCCAGGTCTCATTCCTGTATCTGGGCCACGGGCTCCAAGGCAGGGAACGCATCTTTCCTTGACATCCACACCATCGTGCACTCCTAGCACCTGCACAAGACCTGTCCATCATGCCAACAGCACCTGAACACACCCATGCATGGATATGAACATTTAAGAAATGCACCCATCAGCTCATCTTCTCTCCTTCTCTGCACAACCCAAGACAGACTCACTGACTCTCTAAATGACTATTAGAACACAAGACATCACTATAGCACATTCAACCTATTCTTCAGACAAATTTCCTATGTCTTCTGGGAAGAGAAATACATCATCATGAGACATAAATGAGTCTATTACCAGAAGGGAGTGTAACGCAGCAATTAAGAGCCAGACCCAGGTTCAAACACCAGCTCTCTCTCTGATTAACTGTACTGCTTAAATGCTCCAAGCTCTAGGCACCTCATCTTTAACAGGGATAAGAACGGCACCTACTTCCTGTGGGGCATAAAGAGGCAACAAGACCATTATTAACAGCAGCAATGGCTAGCGTCTCCTGGGTACATAATTGAGTCTAATCTATACAGTGTCTAGCACGTGATAAGCAGTCAAGAATATTAGCCGTTATTAATGCTAATTTCCCCACTTCCATGCAAGACATATATTCTTAGTATTCCTACTTCTCGGATGAGATACTGGAGTCTCAGAGCAAGGTGCTTGCTCGAGTATTAGCACGTTGACCTGTGCCATGGCTAATCCTTCTAACTTCCTTGCAAAACAGGCATTATTCCCATTTTGTGAATGAAAATTCTGCAGTTCAAAGAAGATAACTTGTAAGTGAAGACCCAGGACTTGAGCCTGGCTTTGTCCAAATCTCTGCTCCCCACCCCACCACATGGTAAGAGACACCTGCCCCAGGTGCAGACTTCTCTTTGTCCTTTCTTACCCACGACTTATGGAAAGGCGTTCTCTGAGTGTCAGAGCCTGTCGCCCTGCCCCTCCTTCCAACAGCCCTGCAATCCTGTGGCCCACACAGAGGACAGATCTCACACCAGAAGGGGGCAACAGCCCCACATCTTGCCTTGCTGTCTGCAAAGAGCACTAAGGAAAACAGAGCGCAGAGGCATGGGACTGACCGTGACCCCGAAGAAGTTGGTCTCGTTCATCGCATTGAGGATGATCCTGCCCAGGGTGTGGTCCGTGTAGTTGAAGTCCTGGATCCGCTGGTGCCGGCTGCTGGCGTGCAGCGTCTCCATGGCCCTCTGCAGCGTCTTGGCGATCACCCAGATGCCGTCGTAGGCGTACCCGTGGAACTTGCTGGGCCCCACGCCCGACCGCTTATTGTTGTACTCCCTCTCATACTGCTGTGGAGTCTGGAAAAACAATGGAGTTGGGGACACCACATTACAGCAGGACAGCAGCACACGGATGCTCCCAGCATGGTGCTGGGCTCTGTTCATCACCCCACTGAATCCTCACAGCCACCTCAGGAGATGGTACCGTCATTCTTCCCATTACACAGCTGAGAAAACTGATTCAGAAAAGTGGATTTGCTTAGAGCCACAGAGCTGGTACATGACAGAGCTGAGCTTTGAATCCCCTAATCAGGCCTCCCCCTAATATTTGCAGGGCCTGGGGCACCCATGAAGGCCACGTAGCTAAATAATTTATAGACAAAGCAGCAAACTAGTCAATAAAATACTTCCTGTCCCCCACTATAATATACTTTCTGAATGATCTGAAAGGCCCAGTTTAGATTTAGAACAGTGGGACTCATAGGTGCTTTGGGTCACCCATAGTGCACGGGGGTTGCTGGCCCAGCTCTGTGCCCTTCCCTTCCACTACCCTTTCTTCCTGCCTGGCTCCATCCTGAAGCCCAGCCAGGCTCTGTCCGTACCTCTTTCCCCTTCCGGCCTCAGTAGTCCCTAGGCCACCTTTGAGGATGGGGCTGACCCAGCCAAGAGGCTCCCCAGGTGCAGAAGAGGCTACACAGAGGTAGGGGATTCAGGGAATGGTCTAGAAGGTTCTGAGTGAACAGGCCCCATGGCTTAGGGGTTCTGAGCTCCCTGGGGTCCTGGTGAAGTCCTCCTGAGAGTTGGCCCTGGGGCAGGTGCCAGTTGCCCAAGTGTGAGGGCCACTTCCAGGCTTCCTGCTCTTTCCTTCTGGTGTGCAACAGAGTCTGTGAGTAGCTTGACATTAAGAAAAAACAAATTCTTATCTCCCCTTGAACTGAATTTGGTGAGATTTTCATTGGTGATGTTGACATTCTGATTGTGACCACAGTGTACAGAAAGGGGCTCTCAACTCCCGGCCCTGGGGCGTTCCCTCCCAAATGGTGCTGCTTGGTGAGCACATTCCCCTCAGCTCCTCTGAGGACCTTTTCTCAAGTCTCTTTCGATCTCCTCAGCCAGAAATGTCATCAGAGCCCATGGCTTAGACTTTGGTAAAAACCCTCCTACTGGGAAGAGCCCTGAGAGATGGGCATAAAAGCTCTCTCATCTATAGCCTAAGGCACAGAAAGATCCAGAGACTTGACCAAGGCCACACAACTTGAAAGTGAGCAGCCAGAGGAACGTCCCTGTCCCACCCCTAGTCCTCCTTTCATCTTTGACTTTGAGGTTGTCCTTGCTCCTTGCAAACCAGCACAAGTTATTTAGGGCAGGTCTAGCGATCCAGGAAGGTGATGGAGCCATGCCATCCATGGAGGGGTCTTTCTGCGGCCAGAGGCCGAGGTGCCGAGAAGTGGGGCTGCTTGTGCCCAGGGACTCTGCCGCAGCTCCTGCAGCTTCTGCCTCTGTCTGTGAAAACGTGCCTGGTGTTCAGCAGCGAGTCCACCTTTCTTGCCTCAGGTCCTGCTGCGTGGCTCAGGCTTCCTCCCTGCTTCCAGTTTCCCTGGGAGACTCCACACCTGTGGCCATCAAGCTCCGCCCACCACTACAAACCACAGCTCCGCCCACACTACAAACCACAGCTCCGCCCACCACTACAAACCACAGCTCCGCCCACCATTACAAACCACAGCTCCGCCCACCACTACAAACCACAGCTCCGCCCACCACTACAAACCACCGCAGGAACTGACTCGGCCTCCCAGCTCTCTTCAAGGAGGCTCAGCCTCACAGCTAAGGCCGCCCTTCATCCACATTCAGCTGGGCTGGCTTCCTGGGTGCTGCAGACACCCTTGGCCGTTTCTGCGCCTCCGGGGCCAGCATGAAACCATCTACCATAAGGCCACCTCTCTTCTTTCCTCTCTTGGGTCTTTCAATCCCATCAAACTTGTTCCCACCCAGGTCCAGGATGTGTCACCAGAACCCCAAGAAATGCCTGCAGAGACCCTTGGCCTCAGTTTCTCTTTTTTAAAATAAAGAGACATAGCTATTTACACATTGGATGGCCAAATTATCACCCCCAAATATCAAAAGGTAATATCCCACAGGCATCCTTCACAACAGCTATTTTAATTGTAAAACTCATAGTTTGTTCATAAAAATTTTTCTTCTAATTTGTATTTCTCTGATTAATAATGAGAGCAAGCTCCTTTCAAATACTGACTAATTGTTATTTATTTCTTAGGCAAGTTTCTTCTTTATGCCATATTGCTAGGGTGATAATTTCATTTTTTAATGGTTTGTTTGAGTGCATCTTGTTATCTTTCCATCTTTTATTGTTTGGCTATATTTTATTTGATTTTTTAAAGTGATGTGGATCTAATCTAGTTATTTCAACTCTCAGTTATTTTAATGGTATTGAAAAATTAATTGGAGGTTTATTTTGCTAATTAATTGCCTTAAGTATAAAAGGAATGTGGTCCTTTGACTTCCTCTTTCCTCTTGGATATTTTGCTCTGATGGAGCTTTCTCTGATACACACAATGGTATCTGAGAGTGGGAAAACTAGGTTTCAGTCAGTTTTCCATCACTATGACAAAATACCTGAGATAATGATAAAGAGAAAAGGTTTATTTTGGCTATAGTTTGGAAGGTTGCAGTTCATGTCTGGTTGGCCCCATTGTTTTGGCCTCATACGGAGAGGAAGCTCATGGTGAAGGGGAGAGGATGGTAGAGCAAAACCACTCATATCACCAGCCAGGAGTAAAGAGCAGGAAAAAGGGGTAGGGTCCCACCATTTCCTTCAATTCCCCCCAAACCTGAGGATCTCCCCCTAGGCCTTACCTCCTAAAGGTTCTACCATCTCTCAATAGCACCACCCTGGGGGCCAAGGCCTTTAACACACAGGCCTTTGGGGGACAGTTATCCAAATCACAGCAGTGTCCACCTTGATCTATTTGTTCACCCCAGTGATCACATTTAGTTGCTGTTTCTAGACAGCCTTGACCAGAACACAGTGCTATGGCAACCTTCAAGGCTTCCACGATCTTCTTAAGGGAGGGGCCAGACCCCAGGTCTCTCCAGAATGGTCTCTCCAGGAGCTAACTAATTGCAATTTTTAAACTTCCTTGATGTGTGTGTGTGTGTGTGTGTGTGTGTGTGTGCGCGCGCGTGTGCGCACCACAAGGGGGCCAAGTTCCTACTGTTTATTAGCCCCTGTTCTTTTCACACGTGCCTCTCATAAATCCTTATCTTTTCTACCTTACAGAAGTGTTCTTCTCAGGGACAAGGAGCAGGAGCGAGGCCAAGAACTGTAGAAATATGGCTGTTTACCACATTTCTGTGAGTGAGTCCTTGGAATGGAACACAGGTGTATCTTAGCTGAAAGGTGACCTCCTTCTCGCTGTGTTTGCTACCTTATCCCAGGCCATTCATCACTGTTCCCAGGTGACACCAGCACCCGTCACCCTTGGGCCAAACAATGACAGCAAGAATAAAGATAACTGTGGGAGAAAAGTTGATATTTCTTCCTAAAGCAAGCCTCTGATTATTCAGGGCAGAAGAATTTCTTCAATTGTAAACTTGACACTTAGCTCTGATGAATGGCTCATCCTCTGGGGTCAAGTTTATAGTGAGGCGTTAAAAGTTTCTGAGAAAGTAACTTTATATAGATAGTCTCCCTTGCTGACAGGTTGTGCTCTAGCATATTTCTGAAAGGCAGTTGTTGGAACTTGGAACATATTTCCCCACAGAAACTAGGCTATAAATAGTGGTTAGGTTCCCAGGCTAGCCCACACAAGCCGGCTAGCCCACGATGCGACTAAACTTTAAGGGTCTGTCATTGCAACAGAACTAACCCTTCCTGGGAGCAGGGAGCCTCATAGACACGAGAGAGGAAGACAGAAAGGGCCCATACTTGTCCATGGTTCCAATTGCACCCCAGGGAGGTACAACTGTCAGGATTCCTCTCCAGCACCCCACAGGAAGTTTGAATCACGGAGCCTTGGTTGGAAGGCACATGAGGGCATATTTAGTTTGCTGGCTACTACCCTGCTGTTAGTAGATTACTTGGGGAGCTTGTTGAAAATGCAGAGTCCAGGGTCGTATTTTGTTTCAGTAGTTTGGTAAATGAAATAGGCATCTATCTATATTTTCTAAAATCTCAGATTTTAAGACTATTCAAACTGATAACCACTAAGTCCCCCCTGCAATATGATTCTTGGATCCCCACACAGCAGCTTCTAGATGCTTGTTGAGTCCCTTGGGCTTTCCAGGGTTAGGAAGCTCCTTAATTCTTCGGAATGAGCCTTTGCCTAAAGGATGCCTGATGTGGATGAGACTGTTCTTCTGGAGGCAGAGTTGACATCCACCACCCTGAGCGGTGCTCAGTGCCCTGCACCTTCCTGCAAAGCCATGGGAACACATCTGCTCCCTCCAAGGCACGATGGACCCTCACAGAGCTGGAGCCAGGGACATGCTTGCCCCACCTGCAAGGTGGCGTTCTCCTATGGTGAAGCTCGATCATCTCTGTTTAGACTCCACCATGACTATGATGAAACAGCACAACTCCCATCAAGAGCACTCAGAGAAGCAGAATAAGATGTAAAAATAGCTTTTCAGAGGTATCAGAAATGTACCAGGACAGTCAGGAGAAGGGCCAGCATTCTGGAGAGAAGGGACACAGTTTGAGTTGGGTCCAGCATTCTTGCAGAGGCACTTGCTGGTTTGCAAGGAGAAAAGCTCATTGCAGAAAGAGAAAGCATTGAACCAGAGCTTTCAGTCCTTGAGAGAGGAGCCAAAAACCACAGGTCAGGGCTAACAAGGAAGCAAGACTTGCAGGACCAATGTCCCAGAGGAAAAGGAGCTGCAGAAAGGGGAGGCTTGCAGGTTGAATGGCATTTTCAGTTGGAATATTTGATAACTAAGCTGAATAAAGCACAAGGCTAAGGAGCCAATCAAAAAGGGCAAAGGAGGGACTGGAGTAGTGGCTCAGCAGTTACAGCACTTGCCTATCATGCACCAAGATCCAGGTTCAAACCCCAGCACACACGCACAACTAAGTGTCAGAAACACAAAAAAGCTCAGATGAAAGTATAAATAAAGCTGATTCTCTCTTTCCTTCTCCCTCATTTTCACTCTCTCCCTCTCTCTTAAAAAAAAAGAAAAAAAGGGGTGGGGGGGAATGAGCAGAACTGCTAGGAGTTCTGCAGTGTTGGGAAGAAAAACTTAGGGTACAGGGCCAGTAAACACCTTGGGATTTCAGTTGAAAACTCTGAAGGGCCAAACACTAGAAATAAGGGTAAATCAAAACTATGAGGTCTTACGAAAACTAAAACTAAACCTGTAATCATTTCAATTCCTGATTGTATTAAGAATTCAACTGTCTGCTGAAAGAGAAGTAAGTATTCACTGGAGAAAGATAATATTAGTAGCTATTACAATTTTCTCATATAATGCATTTCATTGAAATTTACCAGGTATACCAGGAAATAGGACCAGATAATATTAAAAAAAGAAGAAAAAGCAGGTAATTAGAAACAATCACGTAGGTGATCCAAATCTTGAAGTTACCAGACATGAACTTTAAAATATCAATGTTTAACTATTCAAGAAAATAGATTAAAAGATGCAGAACATCGTCAGAGAACTGAAAGGTACAAAAGGAAAAAGAGAGAGAATAAAAATGGAAATTCTAAAAATGAAAAATACAATAACTGAAATAAGGAACTCAATAGATAGGCAAAGCAGCATGTCTTTTAAGTAAACTGAAGGTATTTAGGGGTAAATATTCAGACTGAAGCATAGAGAGGAAATAAGAAATGAACATTAGAGATACATGCAATATGTTGAAAATGTAAAACATGTAAAATTTGCATCTTGGAAGGTGAGGAAAGAGAATAGACAGAAGCAATATTTGAAGGGATTCTGTTTTAGAATTTCCCCAAGCACACATCAATCCACAGATTCAGGAAGTTCTATGAAGTTCCAATGAAGATAAACACAAAGAAACTTTCAATTCATCATGGCACAATAAAACTGTTAAAGACCAAAACAAAATCTTAAAAAAAAAGCTAGAGAGAGAAGGGGAAAAAAATGCATTCATTACCTTCAAAAGAGCAATAATAAGTCTGACAGCTGACTTAATAGAGGCAATGGAAGCCAGAAAATGATGGAACAACACCTTCACAAGGACATTGACAATTGAGAAGCTATACCTGGATGTTAAATTCCTCTAGATCAAAGGTGAAATAAAGAAAATTTCAGATCATTATGAACTGAGAGAATTTGTCTACCACAGTAAAAGAAGGACAAAGAAGAGTTCTTCAGACAGAAAGATAAGGATCATAAACGGGACAGAAATGAAGGAAGGAGAAGTAATAGAAAGAAGTAAAGTGAAAAAAGTTATGGAAGGTGCATATAAGTGAAAAATGATATCAAGGTCAAGAACAGTCAAGAAGAACAGAGGTGAAGGACTTGCACTACCAGGCGTCCAGTTCTATTATTAAACTTCAGTAATCAAGACAGTACAGTATGGTGCAGATCCAATGGAGGATAAGTTCACCTCCAGATACAGATCTGCATTAAAGTCATCCATGATGACAAAGTGATCCCACAGCATGGGTAGGGAGGTGGGGAAATGGCCCTTTCAATAAATGGTCCTGAATTAACTGATTGGCCATGAAGGAAAAATGACTCTTGATATCACTTCAGACCATATATAAATTAAATTTTATGTAGGTTCCATACCTAAATGTGAAAGATATAACAAAACTTCTAAAATACAATATATGAAAATATCTTTACCAGCTTTGGGTAGGCAAAATTGCTTTAACAGGACACAAATCATACAGAAGACTAATGAATTCAGTTACCTTAAAATCAAGATATTGTTTTTGTTAAAATTAATCAATAGAGGGGCTGGAGCGGTGGCTTGGTGGTTATAGCACTTTCCTGGCATGTGCAAGCACATGGGTTTGAACCCCAGCATCCACGTACACAACTAAGTGTCAGAGCAACAAAAACCATGTGAAAAACTCAATAAAATTGATTTTAAAAATTAATCAATAGAGTTAAAAGATAAACCACAGAACGGGAGAAAAGCAATACAAATGACTGCTCAAGAATTCATATTGAGAATATAAAAAGAAATTCTGCATTCAAGGCCACCAGAGTGAAAAACATAAAAACACAAAACAAAAGCTAAAATCAATAGGAAATAGGCAGAGAATCCATACAAAAAATGGGCAAAAGACTTGAATAGGTAATTACAAGAGGATATCAAATGACCCATACAGTTATGAAAAGTTGCCCAACTTTATTAGTTATCAGGGAAATGCAAATTCAAACTGAAACAAGATACTGCTTCACACCCACTAGATGGGCTAAAATTAACAGCTGATACCACCAAATGCTGACGAGTGTGTGAACCAACTGGAAGTCTCATTCACTGCTGTGGGTGTGTAAGGTGGTCTAACCACTTTAGAAGGCTGCTTGGCAGTGTCTGCTAGAGCTGAACATATGCTCACCCTATGACTCAGAAATTCCACCCCGAAGTGTGCACCTGATAGTAAGGCACACATGGATAGTCATCAAATACACCAGATACCTAGAAATAAATCAAACAAAATGTGTGCAAGAATTCAGCCCAGAAAATTGCAAAACATTTCAGGGTGGAATTAAAGACGTCCTAAGCCAATGCAGGGACATACAAAATTCATGGACTGGAAGACTATGTTACCAAGATGCCAGCTTTCCCTAAATTGATCTGCAGAGGCAGTCAATTCCCAATAAAACCCAGAGCAGGTTGGTGTGCGAGGTGGACGAATTGGCAAATGGATTAAGAAATATGTTCAGGGACGCAGAGAGACAGGAATAGCTGAGGCAGCCTTCAAGGAGAATGAAGACGAATTTCATTATAAAACTAGGGAAGCAAAGGTGTTGGGTGAACAAGTAAACTGAAGAGAAATGAAGTTTAGAAGTAGAACTGAATATTCGCAGCCACGTGGTAGATGACGGGTGCTGTGGTGGCCTAGTGTAGGAAAAGGGGGACTCTCAATAAACGACGCTGGGTCGAGTAGATGGCTATGTGAAAAAGAAAAAAAAAAAAAAGAATCCCCATCACTGCCTATAATGGAACTTCAAAAAGACAAAATAGGAAAATATCTTTGTGGCCTTGGGGGAGTTTCTATTAAAATAAAGAATTTCTGTTCATTAAAACCCCACCATTTATAGGACTTCTAGGACTCAAAGGCTATGAAGAGTGTATTTAAATAAACCTCCCCAAATCTCCCAGACTATATTAAAGAGCTTAAAAAAAACGCTGTAAAAATTCTATACTACATCTTACCCTGAGCAATAATTGAAGTCAGAGAATGCCAAAACTAAAATAACTATGAGAGCAGAGAGGAAAGCTAACAACTATCCCCTGGCCTTGGCCCCACCATGCCCTGGTACAAGATCTTGGGGCAAATAAAAGCAGATCAAGGAAGAGATGGCAGAGACAGAAGATGGGAGCTTTTTGAGAGGAATTGGAGTAATGACCAGAAAGACTAATCCACTCTCAGTCTGAAGATACCACAAAAAGCAGCTGGACAGTTCAGACATGTAATACAGGAAAGGGACTTCAAAGTACTTGCATTCGTCTAGAGATGCACAGTGCTGTTTGTAGCAGCACATGAATGACGCCTCCAAACCGAGCAACTTCAATGCCCACCTGCGGTAGGGCGGGTAAATTGCATTGCATTCATACAGTGGAGTACTATAGAGCAATGAGGTGGAAAAGGCATCTGCATCAATGACTATCGCTAAAACAATGAAAAACGGAAGGCCCAAGAGCATATGCCATAGGGGTTCGTTTATTTCAAGTTCAACAGCAGGCATCTGAAAGGCTAAGGAAGTCAGAAGAACGGTTGCCATTGGTGGCCGTGGGTACCAACAGGTGCATGGCACCAGGACAGCTTCTGGGTTAAGAGTCCTACTCTTTTCCTTGACGCAGGTAGTGGTCACATGGGTGTTCTTCTTAAATTAAAAAATGAATCTGAAGAATCAAAACTGATGCTAACACGTTCAGCTGACTTGGGCTACAAAACTCATCATTTGTCAGCCCTTTCTCCTACCCCACATGGCTCTTCTCTTTTTTGGTACCAGGCATTGAACCCAGGGGCACTTAACCACTGAGCAATACCCTCGGCCCTCTTTATTTTTAATTTCGAGACAGGGTCTCACTAAGTTGCTGAGGCTGGCCTTGAACTTGAAATCCTCCTGCCTCAGCCTCCTGAGCCTCTGGGATAACAGGCATGTGCCATCATGCCCAGCTCTAAGTCGCTTTTCTTTTTTTTTTTAGAGAGAGAGAGAGAGAGAGAAAGAGGGAGAGAGAGAGGGGGAGGGAGAGAAAGAATAAATTTTATTTATTTATTTTTAATCTGGCTTGTGTTTCTCGGACACTTATTTGTGTATGTACTGCTGGGGTTTGAACCCAGGTCCTCACGCATACCAGACGAGTGCTCCGACCTCTGAGCCATTGCTCGGCCCTCAGGCTCTTTTCTTGATGAAGGAAGAGAAGCAAAATGTACTGTGGGTTTGACCTTGGTAAGACACAGCCTCCTTGACTCCTTACACACCTGAAAGGGGCATTATTACCCCAGCTTTACAGAGAAGCAAAGATTAAAGGACTTGGCCAGCACCACCACGTCATTTTTAGGCTCATCTGCAGGTATCAACAACCAATTATCAGTGACTTAAATGAGTGTATTTCTTCTTTCATGTAAAAGTTATCCATAGGTAGACAGAGCAGGGCTGCTGTGATGGCTTTACAGTGTCATCAGAGACCCAGGCTCCTATCTATACCTCTCACAATCCCAGAATGAAGCTCACTTCAAGGTAACCTCATGGTCCAGTGTGGCTGCTAGAACTCCAGCAATCCTATCTTCATTCTAGCCAACATAAAAGTGAGGAAAAAAAAAAAAGAGCCAGATCTCCCCCACCCCTAAAGGGGACTGTCTAGACGCCTCATATTATTTTTCTAATTGGTCAGACTTAGAATTTGGGCCAGGAGCCTGGTTAAAATCTTAGTTGTATAACTGTGGCGAGAGGCAGGAAGACAGGTATGGATGTTGGGGTAGACAATCAGCCATCTGCCTGACAGCTGGGATGCGGGAGAGCCAAAATTCCAGTCCAGCCACCAAACCCTTCTTCCCGAGCCTGTGTCCCTTGGCCACCCCATCTCCCAGGGAAGCAAATACCTGGGGAGCAGGAGAGAAACGAGCCACGGGGAGCTGGCAGGGCCACAGCACTGTGAGGCTCGACTCAGGGCACGTCTGGGGTGGGGACTCCAGAGGCCTGAGCTTCCCTAAAAGCTGCCAGTTCTTTGTCTTGGAGCTTCCACGCAGTGACCAGCCTTCCCAGTCCTGGGCCCTGGGTGGAGGGCTCCCAGGGTTGGGCCCACTGGTTCTGCTGTGTTGGAGGCTCCATCCCTGCTGGGTACAGACCTTTCTTGCCAGAAAAACATCACCAGCTCCTCCAGAGAAGCAGCCTGTGCTGCCGGCTGGGCTACCTCTCAGGCCCCGCTGGCTTCAGGACTCTGTGAACAGCTCCATCTGGTACCTAGGACCAGCTCTGTCCCAGCAGGGGACAGCACCAGGGGACAAGTGTCCTCACTAGAGAGGCTGGGCCATCCCCAGGGTTAGCAGGCCAGGACTGCAAATGTTCACAAGAGAAACTTAAGCACCATCTGAAAAACCAGAGGTGGGGCTAGAGCGGTGGCTCAGTGATTCTGGTGTTTGCCTACTACGTGTGAGGATGCGGGTTCCAACCCCAGCACCATGTACACTAGGAAGTGTCAGAGCAACAAAAGCCACATGAAAAACTAAAAAAATTGATTCTCTCTTTCTCTTTCTCACTGTCCCCCTCTCTCTTAAAAACAAACAAACAAACAAACAGAGGTGACGCCTGAAACCGCCAATGTCAACAGAGTCACTCTGCAGGGACACCCTGGTCCCAGCCTGTTGAAGAGGAGGCCAGCGAGGGGATGGGACCACCGAGGCGCTGGACTAGCAGGTGTGAAGCGGGAGGGGCACTGGGGTCCTGCTCACCAGATCCTAGGAGGCCACCTCCCAGCCGGGATCCACTGTGGGGGGAGAGCTGTCACAGCTGGGCCCTGGGAAGAGGTTGCTGAATCGGGATCAGGAGTCCTGGCTTTGAGGCCAGATTGGCCCCTGAGCTGCTGTGGGTGCGTAGGGCAGATTCCCGGGGCTGCCAACAAGTTTCCCCAAACTGGAGAACCGTGTGAAACAGCAGAAATGTGTTTTTCTCACAGTCCCAGAGGCCAGGGGCTCCCTGAGCTCCCTTGGCTGCAGGCCCACCCTGTGCTGCCTCCACCACTCTGCGTCCAACCTGCCACGTCCTCTACTACCCAGCTCCAGAGCCGAGGCTGGTGACATGGGATAGTCACAGTCCCAGCCCCACGGGTGAGAGACGTGGAGACGCAGGGGCCACTGTCCAGTGTGTCCCTTCCTTCTCCGCCCCGGAGTCCCCATCCCTAACCAGGCAGGCGCGCAGGGTCTGCAAGCTTTGGTTCCTACAGAGCCGGCGCCAGCAACGCCGCATGGTCCCTGCGGTTCCCAGCGGCCACTCGCAGCGGAGAAGCAACTTCCAGAAACCTTTCAACCCCAGAACTTTCTTTAGTGCTCTTCTTCTGGAGGCTGGTGGGGGATGGCAGGCTTGTGCTCAGATCACAAACAGACACACTTTATTCCAGCTTGGACCACGTTCCCGTGGAAGGGGGCGTTCAGCAAGACCAAGTCCAGCTGAGTGTGCGGCACAGCGCCACAGGGGCACAGGGTGCCTGCGCAGGGCAGGACCCGAGCCAAGCAAAGGAAGCCCAACTTGAGGTGCAAAATTGAAGGGGGGCCAAAAAGGCCTCAGGAACACCTTAATGCCACATTTTTTTTTTAAATCACAGTTTTGTTTTAAACTGTGACCAAAAAGTGTGATTTAAAAAATCCCAGTGGCTCAATAGTATCACAAGTTCGAGGCCAGCCTCAGCAACTTAGCGAGACCCCAAGCAGCTAAGTGAGACCCTGTCTCAAAATAAATAATAAAAAGGGAGGCCGGGCTGGTGGCACAGTGGCTCAGGAGTCTGAGGCAGGAAAATTGCAAGTTCAAAGCCAGCCTCAGGAACTTAGCCAGGCCCTAAGCAACTTAGTGAGATCCTGTTTCAAAACAAAAATGGCCTGGGATGTTGCTCAGTGGTTAAGCACCCCGGGATCAATTCCCAGTACCAAAAGATAAATAAATAAATTATAAACTAAAGTCACATTTTTTGCAGTAATTCTGCCTTCTTTCAAAATACAGCATTAATGTATATTTTTAAACCTTTGATTACTGAGGTTTTTGATACCCCTTTGAATTTTGCCCTTAGTGCCCACCCCAGACCTTTAAGTGTCACTGGAGGGCCTGGGGCCATTTGGTTTGCAGGAGGGATCCCCTGAGAATGTGGTTCCTGTCACCAAATCTAGACAGAAAGACACACAGCACCTGAGTGGTCCTTGGAGGCTCCCAGGGGACAAGTGGGAAGTCAGGGAGGAAAGAGTCCTCTGCTACTGGGAGATCTGAGAGTCTGGTGGGTGGCCAGACTAGAAGAGCTCCGGGGCAGCTGGAACTCCTGATTAGTGCCCCCGGAGGCTGTGGACCTTCTCTGGTGTTGTCACTGTGGGAGGACCGAAGAAATGCCACCTCTTGCTTCAGCAACTGCAGGGACCATCTCCATCGCCCTGCCGCACCCTGGGGGCCCATGCATGAGCCCCCCCTCAACTCTGAGATGAAGTGATCAGCCCCAAGGTGAGACCAGGTGAGGCCGGCCTCCTCACCAGCCCCAAACACAAAGCAAAGACGGGAACATCATGGATGTGGGGGAGGCTGTTACAACTGTCAAAACACTTCCTCCAAAAAATGCCACGAGGACTGATCTTCCAAAGCACCTTTCTGTGGCTCCTGCCCTGGATAAAATCCACACTCCAGGCTGTCAGGGCCACCCCCACTCTTTGATCCTCCTCAATCCCTGTTCATTATCACGCTCTCTGCTTATGCAGATTTTTTCCCGTTTTTGTATTTTCCTCAAACTTTATACTATTTTTAGATTAAAATATAGGGTATTCCTGGACCCGAGTACCTTAATAAATTGCAAACATTGGCACCCTTAAGAATAACATTTACCTAAATGAGTTATTTCTGCTCATCATTCAACATCGCAAAAAATTTTTTTATGTATGCGCCAATTTTGATCTGAAAATATTTCTTTTGGTATTTTCCAGCCAGGTGCCAACATGATCTAAAGAGTTATTTACACAACGTGTCCTAATGATTTGCTTTTTCTTGACAAATCAATAAATCATTTGTGTAGAGCTGGCTCAGACTGAGATTAAATAATGAATGAAATTAAATATGTATATATAAAATGATGCTTTTTCTGGAAGTGAAGTTGGGTCTGTGAGCACCCTGGGGTTGGGTGCAGAGTTCAAAACACAGCACAGGGGAGACACAAGAGTCCTGTGCCCTGTTGTCGGGGACCAGCTGATGGTCAGAAGGGGCAAATGGAGGCTGTCACCTGAGCTTTGGTGGAGGGTGGTGTCCTTTTGAAATTCCAGCACAGGTGCCTCCTTACCAGGTCCTGACAGCCCCATGAGACTGGGTTGGTAACCCTCAGGGGCAGTGTGCAGGGACCCTGGGGACTTCTGCACCCGACCAAGGCCCTGCCCCAGCTATGATGGCACCCAGGTGCCAGCACCATGCTGTGCAATTGCTGCACCAGCCTCACTGCCTGCTGACCCTGGAGGAAGGCATTGCCACCACCAGAGCAGGACAGAGGCTCAGAGAACCCAAGCTCAGGGTCATCCTGGGGATGGGCGGTCAAGCTGACAGCATGTTTCCCAAAGCCTGCTTGAGACTCTTTCCCCTCCTCCCGGAGGGCATCAATGAGACAAGAGATGACATTCCAGGCCAGAGGAGCAGATCCTGCAGTTGGTATTACAAAGGTGAGAGATGCCATCTTTTACTTGGGTACCACCTACTGAACAGCCCTCCCTCACTCGATTCTCACAGCTCCCTAGAGGGGGATGGCCATCTCCAACTTCTAGGTACATGATGCTCAGAGAGGTCAAGCGATTTGCTCCAAGTCACACAGCAACACCCAGGACAGTATCTGTGCATCTTCCACCAACATTATCAGACAAGATGGTCACAAAAGATGGGCCTGGGGGCTGAAATGGGCAAGCCAAGGCACTGACCTTTCCTGAGATGGTCTTGATCTGCTTGGAGCTCAGGGGTTCGAAGTCCACGCCGATGTAGCCTTCCATGGCGGCGAGAAGATTCTTCCGGAGGCAGCGGGACGAGTTGGCCTCCGTGTGCACCTGCTCCCACCAGGAGGGCTCGTACCAGCCGGGGATGATCCACTGGTACTTGCTCCCGAACATGTTCTCCTCGTAGGCCTGCAACAGATGGGTGCCACAAAGGCACCAAGCGTCAGACATCTGTCCACGGCTTGGACCCAGAGGATCTGTTAATTTTTCTGTCTGTTTGATCGTTTCCTTATTTTCTTTCAAGGGACCTAGATAGCTTATGGACAATATGCATAATGAAAGAATGAATACTGAATAAAAACGAAAACATAAGGGCTGGGGGAAATACAAACTGTAAGTTTGCAGGAGGTAAAGGGAACAGCATAGGGCAAGCAAAGATTCCAGCCCTTTACACAATCTACCTGCACATTTCATCATAAGCTTCCTGGAGGCACGAGAGAAAAGAGAAATAAGATGACTGATGTGGGTGTCATTATCAACAAGGAGAAAACATTCCTGCTCTTTGGAAAAATAGTGTCTTCTAGTCTTTAGCCCAAAACATGCCTTGTATGGAGGACTTTGTCAAATTAGCCAGCATGGTTCCAACACCATTTCTGTAGCAGATTTCATAGGCTGTTTTTTTTTTTAAATGGATGTTTATTAAAAGCTGAGGTCATCCCTGAAAACATAACCCAGCAGAAGCAATTTTCAAGAGGCTAAGACAATTTAATCTGGGGGGACAGTTTATTTACCATGTCACTCAGGAAAATGAGAAGTATCTCTGAATCTCTACCCACAGCATGATGCGCATGAATTCAGATCCTAAGTAAAGGTTCCTTACAAGTGTGTGATGGACACACATCTCATTTGATTGTCATTCACACTTACTCTGGGAGGTGATCAGGGCAGGGTTTATCATCCTTACTCTAGAGGTGAAGAAACTGAAAATCAGAAAGGGAAAGTAACTTTTCCAAGGTCACACAGTTAGGGAGAAAAGTCATTCCTGGGACCTACTTCTGCCTGCTTCCTGATTAGAAAGAAGTCATCAGGGTGTCCTAATGCACGTCTACTTGACACTAATTCTTCTGTGGCTGTCACTAAAGGAGAAGCACCCTCTGGCAGCTCAGGGTGCATGCAGGAGAATCCTCCGTTCACAGGTCATGTTCCATTGAAATGAGATCCAGAATAAAGTTTCTGGTGGGGGTCAGCAAAGGAGATGCCCATAGTGACCTCAGCGAGCCCACATGGCTCAGGCAGATGCCCAGGCACTGGCCTGGGCCATGCACATTTTGAAATGCGCACCTTCTGCGGCCCTTCAGGCCTTCACAGGAGGCCACCGACAGAGGAGGGACATATGGGAAAGGATTCGTGTCCTACCCAGCTGTCCCTTGGCCTACATCAGGGTCAGGTGAGGCTACAAGATATGGGCAGAGCTGCTGGGGAGGTGGATGAGGCTCTAGGGGACTCTGGCTGACCTCACATGGACTGTGGGACCAGGCAGCCAGAGTTCCTGATGGTTTCTGTTCAGAGACAGAAGGTGCTGCTGAGTCCAGGAGGCTGAGGGAGCTCCTCTCATGCCCAAGGCCTGGGAGGTGCTTGTTTTAAAACTCCCTTATCACCCCGGGGGAGGGGGAGGCACAGGCCTGTGATCCCAGAGGCTGATGCAGGAGGGGCATCTGGGTTGGTTCCATAGTTTAGCTATAGTAAACTGAGCTGCTATAAACATCAATGAAGCTGTATCTCTGTAGTATACCGATTCTAGCTCTTTTAGGAAAATACCCAGGAGTGGGATACCTGGGTCATAAGGTGGTTCCAGCCCTAGTTTTTTGAGGAGTCTCCACACTGCTTTCCAGAGAGGCAGTACAACAGCGGTCCCACCAACAGTGTGAAAGCGTTCCTTTTTCCCCAAAACCCCTCCAGCATCTGTTACTGTTCGTATTCTTCATTTTTGCCACTCTGATAGGAGGTGGAATCTCAGTGAAGTTTTGATTTGCATTTCTCTAATTGCTAGTGATGTAGGGCATTTTCTCATATGTTTATGGGCTTTTTCAAGAGTGTCAAGAGAGAACCTACAGAATGGGAGAAAATCTTTGCCTGCTACACCTCAGATAGAGGGCTATTATCCAGAATACACAAAGAAATAAAACAACTGAACACCAAAACCACAAATAATCCAATCAATAAATGAGCTAGGGAGCTAAATAGAAACTTCTCAATGGAGGAAGTCCAGAAAGTTTGCTTCTTGACAAGCTTAGACCCCATCGCTGTGGCCTCCATTCACTGGGCTAGTGAAAGCTCTGGAGAATACACAGACATTGCTTAATAGAAGAGCCCATCTATCGATCACACACCACCTCTTCTCTAGACTCCTCTCACGTTATGACACCATCACCCCCCTCTTTCCAGCTACTATGATTCTCATAATGCGACCTCCGATGGCAGTCATTTTCCCAGCAACCACCTAATAGCATCGCCTTGATCAAAATTGTTGGGGAAACACAGAAAATTCTCATATTTCAATTACCTAACAAAATATCAGTTGAACAAAAAAGCAGCCAGTCTTCTGGACTTCCCTCTGATGAAACTTTTGTTCAAAAGAAAAACCAATGCCAGATCCTGCCTGGACACTAGACTTTTGAACAAAAGGGAAACCCCAGTGGTCCTGGGTCATTTATTCAATGGCAGAAGCTTAGAGACCACATAACTCTGACCTTGTGCTGACAGGTGGCTCCCATATACAATGAGGGTGTCTGTTTATTATTATTTTTTTTCAAGAGAGATAAACAAAGAATCAACTCAGTTATTTTCATCGGGTTTTGTTTCCCTGACACTTAGTTGTGCAGGAGGTGCTGGGGTTTGAACCTGGGTCCATGCCCATGCCAAGCAAGCGCTCCAACAGCTGAGCCACTGCTCCTGCCCCTGTTGTTTATTATTTTGTCCTCATAATCACTCAATGAGGTGTGTGTGGCACATCGGCTTCACAGATGGAGACACCCAGGCTCAGGGCTGAGGAAATCACCCAGCCACACACAGCTCCAAAGGCGAGGAACAAGATTCCAGGCCCACTTTTGAAGTTTCCCTATTTTTTTTTTTTTTCTCTCAGCAAAGCAACACAGAAAACCTTCTTGGAAGCCTTCTCAATCTTGGGGGCGTGTTAGGAAGGGGTCTGGGCTGAGCCCCGTGGCAGGGCGAGCACCGGGTGAGATGCCTCTGGTTTTCCCACTCACTCAGGACACAGCCCGCGTGGGAACGGGGTTGGGGGGCAGCACCGGGAGCAGCAGGGCGCAGTCAGGTCCGGGCATCCGTCCTCCGCCCTGCCGCTTCTCCTTGTGAGCTTTCCAGAAAACACTCTCCATTCGTGCAAATGACAACACATCTTTCTTTGAACATTCGTTTTGATGAAGCTGGCTGGAGCTTTTGCCTGCAGCGCTCCCGACCTTCTGGAGAAAAGGAAAACAAGAGTCCAGTTCCGCAGGTCAGCCGGTGACTGGCAGAGCCGCTGGGCAGCCCGTGCAAACTCCACGGAGGGCAGAGCAGGGTGGCTCTGCACTGAGCTGCCGGCTGGGTCGGCTGACGGCTGCGTGAGAGAAGACGTGCCAAGCCAGCCAACCGACCGGGAACCTTCCGCGACTCCTGCGCCTTCTCTTGGTGGCTCGCGATGATGCTCAGGCACAGAGCAGGCCACGCACGGCCATGCTCTTGGGCTTGGAGAGGATGGCTCCAGATGCCAGCTGCCCCAGATGGCCGCACTTGGAGTTTTTTATGGCTCTTTGTCTCCGTTCTAGCATTGGGGCCAGGCTGTTGTTTTTCCTTCAAGTCCCTCTCCTCATCCTGAATTCTCTGCTTTTACACTGCTGTGGCATGGGAAAGCAGGGAGCCCGCTGTGCGACTGTGTAGACCAAAAGCGAATGGGCTGTGAGCACATAAAGGCTCTCCAGGAGCCAGCGAGATGGTGCAGCCTGTGATCCCAGCAACTCAGAGGCTGAGGCAGGAGGATCACAGGTTCAAGGCCAGCCTCAGCAACTTCAGCCCTAAGCAACTTAGGGGGACCCTGTCTCAAAATAAAAAATAAAAATGGCTGGGGGTGTAGCTCAGTGGTAGTGCACCCCTGGGTTCAATCCCCAGTATGGGGCAGTGCGCTGGGGGGGTGGGGTGTAAGGGCGGTGAGGGTGGCTAGGGAAAAGGGGCCCAGCTACATTGCTCACCAAGGTGGCTGTGGAGGTTCCACTGGCCTCCATGCTACCCATGCTTGGTTGGAAGAGCTGAGACTGTGAGACTTGGGTGCTCTGAGGGGTGCTGGGAGGCCTTCTGAGTCCTTCACTGGATGGGGGCTTTGGGGGGGTGATTGTCAGTGCTTAGCCCAGTGCTCTGTATACAGACGGCACTCATAAGTGGGTGTGCCATGACGGAGGTACTTCCCTATTTGGTGGCCACCTTGCCTTGCATTTTCTCTGGCTGCAGTAGACAGGTGGTCTCAGGGTCTGAGGTCACTGAATGGACCCACAGAGTGACGGATGGTCCTGAGTACTTGTTCTTTGGATCCCCGTACCACATTGGTCCTTAGTAGTTGTAGACATGAACCCATGATATGATTTTTTAAAAACAAATCCAATTCCTCTATTAGGTTTCCTTTCACCTCCTCCCCTCCCCAAGCAAGAGGGACGTTTTCTTTTCCTGTAAGGTTTTCAACTGCAGCGATGAACCCTTCACATTGGCTGGGCAGGTAACAGCTGGGATGAGGCTCCCACCACCCCCTGAGGCAGACAGAGCAAGGAGTGTCGCTTCTATCTTACAGGTGAGGCAGCTGGTGACCAGAGAGCTAAGGCGACCTGCCTAAGGACACACAGCTGGCCGCTAAGATCAGGGCTGGGATCAGAGTGCTGGAGAATTTCCACGAGACCACCCAGGATGGAGGAGAAGACCCACTCGCGAGGCTTGCGCGGTGCTGGAGCCAAGGCAAACGCTTTGCCACAGCGCTATAAATAGGCCCCGCGTTTGCCATCCGCCCTCCCAGTGGGTGGCAGTTCCAGTCTCCAGAGCGCAGCCACACGCAGCACTGCAGCATCTGCATGGCAAAGCCACGGTGGCTTCCAGCTGATCTGCGCTCCACCCCGCCAGGGACACCAAGGTTCTCTTGGGGCGGGGTCTCTGCTCTGAGCAGCCCCGCCCTGCTCAACGCCTGCTCCGCCTGCTTCGCTAGGGTCCGCCACGTGGGCTCCACGCCAGACCAGAAGCCTCCGAGTGCGAGTGCCGCAGCGGGGAGGACTGAGAAGCGCTCCAGGTCTAGCGAGAGCGCAAGGCTCAGTGGGCCAGGGGGCCCAGCCTCCGCGCCGTGTAGGAGGCAGACGGTCAGGCCATCTGTCCCCAATCTGGAACCATGACTGCAAAAAGCACTTGGAAAACCATCTCAGCACGTGGGCCAGCGAGAAGTCTCCAGACGCAGGGCCTCGCCCCAGCTCCTTCAGAACTCAGGGTCTCGCGAGTTTTGCAAACAGGAACCACTGGCGGTAGCGCGAGCAGGACTCTCAGGGCCATTTCCTTGCACTCTTTTTTCCCCCTGGTTACTCATCTATCTTCCTCCTTGGGTCAACATCAACCACCACCACGCAGACAGCTTCTTGCAAGGGTCAGAGATATGAAGGGGTAAAGCCCAGTTCCTGTCCCAAAATGTTCTCCAAATTGGGGTTTTGTTTTCCTTTCTAAAATGGGCCACTTCTGATGGCAAGGGGCTTCCCTTTTGTTCTTTTTCTCCTCTGATTTCCCTATGGAAAGCCCCTCTCTGTCTTCACTGGTTCATGGGAAGCAACAGACGTCATAGAAGCCATCAGGGAGTGCGCCAGCCCAGGGGGCCTGCCATTTTCATGTCCAAGACCCCGCATGAACAAGCAAAAAAGGACACTAGCAATTAGTGAGCACCTGCCACAGGGTGGGGTGTGCAAAGAAGGGTGTTTGCTCATTTAATGTCCAAGCAATCCTGAGAGACGAGTGTTATTATCCCCATTTTACAGATGAGGAAACTGAGGCTCAGAGGGGGTAAACAACCGCCCTGCTTCAGCTCTGAGCAGCAGAGCAGGGCTCAAGCCCCAGCCACCAGACTGCTGAGCGCGGAGCTCCCTGGGGCCTCCCAGAGGCTTAAGTCAGAGGTTGCGGGTCATTCACATTTGCTCCTGAGCCATGAGGGTAAAGTGGCCCTGTGTGACCGTGACTTCAGTGACTTCAGCCACAGTTCTAATCTTGCTCCTAGTCCCTCTTCAATTCCCTCCTTTCCTGAAAAGGGGCACCGGGGTGGGCAGGACACTCTAGGCCAAGTCCCCTGCAGACAGTGGGGGTCAGGGACAGTTCTGTCCTGGGGTGCACATCATCTGAGGCCATCTTTGCCTTTGGCAGCTGCGATCACACTGGTGACCCCAGTCACAGACCCCATGCTAAACGTGGAGTCAGTGGAGACCCCAGGGGTCCCTTGTGCTGTCAGCACACTGTTCCTCAGCTGAACCTTGGACTTGGCTGACGCAGGCTGTTCTAATGTAACTTATCAGAGCCATTCGATGTCCTCTCCCGGATTCGATCAAACATTCCGGCCCCTGAAGTTTCCTTTGCCCTCTTCCTCCGTCATCCAGCACATTTCATGCCTGCCACGGGTTCTATGAACTTTCTAATCCCATCCAAGCTACTGACACACAGGTGGAAAGGACAGAGCTCTGTGGCCGTACCAGAGACCACACCCTGACTAGCTTCCGTCTAAGAGAAGGCTCAGGGCAGACCGTGCCCTCTCAACTTCCACCCAGGTGGAGGAGGGGAGCTGGCATCAGAATGGAAACAGACTTGGTACCTGGACAACCAAGGTAGAACATCACACAGGGAAATGCTCATTTTGTAGATAGACTGGGGATCAGGTGAACAGGAGAGGGCCATGGCTCTGCCGTGAGATGACTGAGGCTGTTGTACCAGCCCCTTGCCTCTCAGGGACTCTTTTCTTCTCTGTAAAATGGGACAGTCACAGACGCTCTTTACATGGTTATTGAAGATTAAACGAGAGAAGGACTAAAAAGTACTTTGTCTCTTGTCACACACCAGCCAACTATAAAGGATCTGAGGTTAGACAGGGTCCTGGACTTCAGGCTCTGAGCAAGCTGAGTCACTTGCCACCTGCACAGACAGCTGGGCCTCCTGGTGCAGTGCACGCAGCAGGTCCCAGCAAGGAGCTAGGTTGAGGGGACAGGGACGTGACTGACAGGGCTTCGGCTGTGGGCACAGTGGGCTGGGAAATGCAGGGCTCTGAAAAGAGGAGGAAGCAGTGAGCTCCAGGCTTCAGCTCCCCCATCTCCAGCACTGTGACCACTCAGTGACAGGAGCTGGGACGAAAGCATTGTGGTCACTTTACTTACACAACAGAACACTTTTGCTGCCATATTCTGGTCAAACTGGCCAAGGATGATCCGAACATCATTGCCCTGTAGACAGAAAGACACGCATGTGAGGGTGAGCAGGTGACAGGCAGTCCCGAGGGCTCGAGGACACAGGCAGGGAACATTCTGCACCCCGTGCAGCCCCATGTTCCCCCAGTCTGAGTTCTTGGCCCTCCTGGTTGACTGTCCCTGGCTTCTGGAGTCATCCTTCCTGGTCCTGGGCAGCCTGGGGCAGGATTGCACAGGCTGGGGGCCAAAGACGACTCTGAGGGACCTGGGAGCCAGGCAAACCTTGCAGGGTGCTTCCTCTCTTTCCACACAGGGAAACTGAGGCCAGAGGAGGGAAAAGGCAAACACAAGACTCAGGCCAACCACATTCCCCCACCTTTTTCTAGAAATTTCTATCTTCTCAACGGCCAACCCCTCAACATGTTCTTGTAGGCCCCAGAGCCCCCCAGTTCAGAGGTTCTGGAAGCTCCTCACAATCGTTCAAATCTCAGCTCCCTTCCCCATTCCAACCTCAGTTTCCTCCTCTAGTGGAACTTACCTGACAGGACTGCTGGGTGAGGAAATCCCTGTGATGTGTTTAACACACAGAAAGTGTCTGAAGGTGCTAGAAACCATTGGTATTTGATAACTTTCCCCAGCCCACCTTTATTTCTAAGGAAAAATCTGTATTTGAAAGCTCCGCACACGGGATTTCACACATGATCAGTGTGGTCACAGGTGAACTCAGCACCACAGCCCTTGTAACTCACGTGTTCACTCAACAAACCTGTAATAAGCAGCTGGTTGAGGGTCCCACCTGGGTCAGGGAAAAGGGATCTAGGTCACTTCCAGGGATCTGGGATGCAGCCTGGGCTCCCCCACAGAGAACAGGCTAAAGGAAGACACATGTGCTGGGCAGCTGCCAGAAGGCCTGCTGGGCATGGCACTGGGCCTCCCAGTGAGGCCCAACCCCCCCCCCCCAATAGCCAGGAGGCCAAGCCTCACAGGAGGCGCCATTCCCTCTATCTCCTCTGCAGGCCTCAGGCCCTTTGATGAACCAAGAAGGGAAACATGATTTTAAAGATCAGTTTTTAGCATCTTGGGAAATTGGAAAGTGCTGACGGGAAGCCATCTTACTCATCGTGTACTTTTGCAAAATAAAAAAGGCCCGCATTCTAAAATCATCCTTCGGTTGCAAGCAAGAATGGAAAGAGAAGAGAGAGAAAAAAATAAAAACCTCGCTCTGAAAGGACTTTAAAGGATCGTTGATGGCGCAGTTGAAGGAAAGCAAGCCTTTGTCTGCAATGCTATAAAAAGTTCCAGGCTGCTTCTGATCCAATCCGTGGACAGACTCCCAGGCGCTCTCCAGGGTCTTTCTGCTTGTTGGTTGAAATCTTTTGGCATTTCTTGCTGCTAAAAGTATTCATCCAGCCATCAAACATCCATCCACCCATCCATCCATCTATCCATCCCTATTACCCTCCCTCCCAATATTTATTGAACATTTACTTTGTGCCAAGCCCTGTGCTGCTCAACATGGTACAGTATAAAGAGCTTAGTGGATTTCGGAGTCAAAGAGACCTGGGCTCACATGCCAGCTCCACCACTGACTAGCTGCACACTCTTGGTCTTAATCACCTACCGCCTCAATTTCTTCATCTCAGAAACAGCAAAGGTCTCCTAGCCTTACTGGGTGGTGCAGGAGGCGTTGTAATGACACCCACCAGCAGGTCTTCCCCTGGGCCCCCTGTCACTCCTGTGCAGACTCTCCTGCATCTGTGTCTCATCTTTCTGCTCCTCCCTAAGTGCTGTTGTGGTTTACTCACTGTCCCTCCTTCTTTCCTTCATAGACAGTTGGACAGTTCAATCCTGCCCAGCCACTCAGTTCCTACAGAGCAGATGGAGGGATCATGCCTAGATCCAAATCTGGCTGTGAGATCTTTCCATGCCTCCCGAGGGTCACAGATCAAACTTGGAGCTCCTGAGCAGCACATTCAAGATTTGTTACCAACTGACTCCAGCTCGCATCTCCATCACATTTATCACCTCCTCTTCAAGGCAGTAAAAGTGAACTGCCAGCAGTTTTCCCCAAAGTGTCTGCAATTCATTCATTCCTATTCTGTCCCCTCCTTCTTTCTGCAAGCTCAACCATCCAGATTGTCCTTCCTTCCCCTGACGCACCCTGCCTGGATGCCTGCTGCCCACCCTCTTGCCTCCCCTCAAGCTACTCTATTCTGAGAAGATGACTCTCTGTCCCACTGGGCTTGGTAGTCGTTTCCTCCTCTGTGGGCCTGGGAAGCTTGCGCTTTTCTCCATCACGTCTGCCCCCGAGACCAAAGGTAATTTGACTTATTTCTGTGTCCCCAGTTCCCAGGGGACATGCTGGCTATGTCAGTAAACAGGCATCAAATGCACGATGAGGGACTGAGTGCCGTGCGCAGCACTGAACACCATTCTTGTCTGCATGGGTCACCCAGTAGCTGGGAGGCTTCGTTGTTGCTGCACCAATATCCTGCTAGTCCTAGGGCCTGGGGCTGGCTAGGTCCACCATGTCCACTACTGAGAGACTGAGGGGCCCATATCTTTGTGGCTGACTGCCTGACCACCTGTTGACAAATAATCAGCTCTGCCACTGGAGGACCATTTAGTATCTCTGTTGTCATGACAACCATGATGCAAGGACCACCTGGCTTTGTGCTTCCAGGCTATTAGTTATGCATGGGGCCCAAGGGATCACTGATCTAGCTAGCCCCTTCCCAGAGCGCTAAAGACTCTCCCCCAAGGCTGCACAGCACTCAGGGCTCCCACTTTGGGGACCCTTGGCCTCAGAGGTCCCTGGAGCCAGCTGATGCCTGAGTCAGGAAGCTGTTCAATCTCACTCTGCTTCTGGAGGGTGAGAAGGAGGGGCCAGATACTGTCAAAACTGTGGGAAGAACAGCCTGAGAGGGAGGAGGGGTCTGGGAAGGAGGTGGGACCTGAGAGGGAGGAGGGGGCTGGGAAGGAGGTGGGACCTGGGGGGCATCTTGACAGCACTGTGAAGAATTCAGGGTGCTGCTCAGACAGGGGTATGTGCATCCCAGGGCATGAGGAAGTTTCTGGAGGGTGGGGAAAGCACTGTGGAGTGGGAACTTACTGGAAGCCTTGGGGTGGGGAAAACATTTAGGGAATATTGACAGTTTTTACACTCGTGTGAACACACACAAAAGTTCCATAGTCACACTTTTCAATATTGAATAGCTTTTACCTTCCCTGAAAGTCCAGAGAGTGGAAAGGTAAATCTGGGGTTTGCTGTGGGCCTCTGCCTCTGGCCAAGAGGTCCCCTCCCTGACAGGGGTTAAGTGCAGGTGACAGGGTAAAGGAGGACCGGGAGTGGGGAGGGGAATCAGGAAGTCCCTGAGGATGAGTTCACAGAGCTGAGCTGTGACTGGACAGAGAAGGCAGGGTCTGGAAAATCCCCAGCTCTTCATGGACTTGGTTCTGCGGGATGACCTGGCGAGACACATGACGACTCCTTCCCAGAAGTTTGCGCATGGTAGACGAAACATGGAGACCTGTTCACACCCTCAAGAGGCCACTGACCCAGGAAAGGAAATGGCTGCAGGGGTGGGCGCTGGAGACAGGAAGGGGTGCCCCACCCCAGGCCCCCCTCAAGCAGCAGGACCTGTGAGGCAGAGGGCCCTGAGTTCTCTCTGGAGAGGACCCTGAGTCGCCTCACCTCAGTCTGCTGTCCTGTCCTCTTCCTTGGCTACTTCTCACTCATTGTCTAGAACCCCTCCATCCCAAGGATGCTTAAAGGGACTTAAAATATTCTCCCCGTCTCTCTCTCTCTCTCTCTCTCTCTCGCTCCCTCTCCACCCACACACACAAAGGTTGACTCAAGGAAAGGATTCCAGAGCTCTTTCTGTTAAGCCGTACATCAGCCCCACCCTGGGAGAGGCACTAATACTCTACCTACTTCGGAAAAACTGAGGCCCAAAGAATTAGGCTCCTTTCTCAGATGCAGTGGCCCCTCCTCCAGGCTGGCACACCCACCCCAGCTGCAGCTGACAGCTCAACCCCTTCCCTGGAGGTGGTCTTGGCTAAGGGGGGCTTCTTCCTGGCTCTGGAGACCATGCCATGGCCCACACCCTGTGGGCAGAGGCCAAGGACTGTTCCAGAGGTAGAAGATGCCAGTGCTCTTGCTGAAAGCCCCATGGGGTGCCTGTGCTCCAGAGATCCCCAAGAGGCCATGCAAAACTGGTCTTCAGCAGGACACCACTGGCCTTCTGGCCTAGTGCCCCTTCTGCCTCATCCTGCTCTCCTCCCTTCTCCTGACAGCGCTCCCCCAGTTAAGCACTTTTACAAGAATGCCAGCCTGTTTCTAGGGACTTCAACCTGCCAGGTCATACAGGTAAGAAGTGCCTGGGACCCCAGGTTGGTGTGCCCCCAAGAATCTTAGGGCTTGACTTGCCTCTCCCAATTGCCCCCCAGGCCAAGAAAGCGAATCCTGCCATCCCAAGCTGCAGGAGTTCAGCATCCAGTCTGCAGCAATGACTCGCTGCAAAAGGTGAATAGATTTTAAAGTGAAAGGATGTGAACAGCTAAAACTAAAATAACTGCGTGCATTGAGAAGAGCAGAAGGGCAGGGGCTAGGAAGATTGGGCCAGCCCTGCCAGCTGCCTTCCCCACCTCAGGAGTGTGGTGCCCTACAGGGTGGCCAAAGTCAACCTGCCACTGCTCGCCAGCTACCTGGAGTCTCCTACCACCCAGGCACCTGCTAGCTCACTTCCCCCAGCACCCTGGTTTCTCAGGAGCTTCATCTCACAGACCTACTCTTCCTACCTGCTGAGTTGCTGAGACCCTTTGGAACCATGCATGATGCTGTAGGAATGAGCGGGGTGCTGCAAGCCCTGGGCAGTGTGCTACCAGAGCCTGGCCACCATGTGGGCTGGAGGTGGCTGGGAGGCACTGGCTGAGGATCAGTAGCCTGGCCAAGACTGCCCCATGGTGTGCCTGGGGAAGCCCAAGAGGGTTCACCTAGTTGTCTCCTCCAATGTTCTCCTGGCTCCAATAGACTGATTCCACACACCCAGAATGAATACCCTCTTTTATTTAACCAAAATCAACTTTTCTTAAACATCCCCACCACCCCCAAACCTCTAAAGGCACGGAAGCAGGAAACAGGTACTCACGATCCAGAAAGGGCGTGAGAAGGGAGTAGCCCACACCAGCCTGCTGGCAGAGCATGGTATTTCTTTGAAGTTTATTATTATATCTTGAAAATTCATGTATATTTAGCAGTCCAATAATGTATCTGTCCTAAGATAAAAATAATACTTTTTCCTTCTCCACCATTCTGAGCAAAACTGGCCTGCTGGGACAATGGACCATGTTTATTCAGTAGCTTTGTGTCCCCTGGGGGTGCTTACATGGACCAGTTCTCAGAGGTCAGCATGGGCTCCTGGTGGCTAGGTTTGTGTGTGTGGTGATTCTCACAGGGAACCTCCGGTCTGGTTGGGGAAGAGGGGCACAGCTTCCACCAGGGATTTTCTGGCCAGTGGGAAGAGGGACAGCACAATTCCCATTAGGACCCTCCCATGGAGCAGAGCTGAGGCTGGCCCACCTCGGGCTCCTCTTCCTGCAACAGGCAGAATCATGTCCTCCCACAGATGTTCCTATCCAAATCACAGAGCCTGTAACTCCCGTTATGTAGGCAATAAGGTCACTGATTTTAAAATGAGGAGATTTTCTTGAATGAAAAACACAAGGGTCCTTAAAAGTGGAAGAGTCAAACAGAGTGACACAAAGTGAGAAGATCTCAGCTGACAGTCAGTGGCTTTGAAGTCAGGGAAAGGGGCCACACCCAGGTTCCAGGTGGCCTCCAAGAGCTAGGAAAGGTAAGAAAATGGACTCTCTCCCCAGAGTCTCCAGAGAGCGTGCTGTCCCTCAGCACCTTGATCTGAACCGCTGAGACCCACGATGGACCTCAGGCCTCCAGGACAGTGAGGTGGATCTGTGCTGTTCATGGCCTCTTGGTCACTACAGCAGCCCTAGGTGCTGAAAGCACTTACTTCTCTGGCAGGTCCCGCCTCTGGACAGATTCTGCTGTCCTTTCCTCTCCGTGTGGGTTCTAAGACCCTCTCGATCGTGGCTGACCAGCTGAGTGGCTTTTCTGGTCAAAGTTGTTTCACTACTGTGCCATTCAAGGCATAAGAATGCCCACTGATATTGGCAGAGAATTGGGCTATCTTTGTGAATCACTCAAAAAGAAAAATAACACACCTCGGAGTGCAAAGGTTGTCTCCGTTGAGGTGGTCCTTGTGATGACAGACTGGAGCTCAAACGTTGCCCAGGCAGCAAAATGAATATGAGAGCGCTGTGTTCAGCCTGGGTCTCTCTGCCTGCCATTCCCCCCATCCACCACCTGTCCACTGAGGGTCAGCATGTAAGTTGCAAAACCACCCCGTTCCTGTTTTATTGCCTAGAAGGCCTATGAGGGAGAGGCTATTTTTAATTTTTGGTCTATACATAAACTCCTGGGATGTCCAGAGGCTCTGGAGGAGTCCTCCTGCTAACCCTGGAATGTGGCAGGCACGAAGCTGAGAGCACACTGTGCTGGTTTGGAGTCTGCAGCTACAGTTCAGGGCTGCAGTCTTGGCCCATGCACTCATCAGCTGCGTGGCCCTGGGCAAGTTATTAAACTTCCCTGGGCTTCAGTTTCTCTGTGTGTAAAATGGGGATAACATTAGCTTCCTTTAGAGCAGCTGGTGGCAACCATTTTCTATAAAAGGTCAGGTAGTAACTATTTTAGGGGTCACAGGTCATAGAATCTCTATTGCAATTGCTCAGTTCTGCTGCTTTAGCACAAAAGCAGCCAAAAGCAATGTGGTAAATGAATGTGTGCCAATAAAACTTTATTGGTAAAACCAAATGAATTAATAAATCTGCAGGCACAAAGCAAATGCTAAAAATGTCACCCACTGGCGTTGAAAGAGAAGGAAAACTCACTGTGATTAAGATGGGAAAGAGAGAAACTCAGCCCACTGGCGCGATGCCCCAGGCTCCACAGCATGACTGCAGGCAAGCAAGGCCCCTCCCTCCTCTGGTAAATCCGTCTGCAGAATGGGAGCTCTGTGGGCTCAGAGTGCCTACGTGAATTGCTCACCACCTCCCAGCTTTGCTTAACTTTCCAACGTGTGGCTTTTATAGGACCTTTTGTTATTATTTTAAGATATTCATTAAAAGATAGGGAGTCCCATAGCTTTTTAACCTTAAGTTCCAAAATCTGATTGTTTAGTGTTTCTTTTATTCCAGTGTTCCTCAGGTTTCCAACACAGCAATACCACCAGTTCTTCAGCCTATGAGAGTCAGCACTCTGTATGTGGGGACCCTCACACAGCCCTGATCAGTGAGATGTCCTTATGGCCCTTCTACAGAGGACACTGAGGCAGGGATAGGACTTAAACCCGGGGTCTACTTGATGCAAAAGAACCCTGTGATGAATTTCTGTTTGGAATAACAAGAGCATTCTGGAAGTGGATAACGAGGCGTGTTGCACTTAATGCCACTGGATTGAGCACTTTGTTAAAAATGATGAAAATGAGCCAGGCACTGTGGTGCACGCCTATAATTCCAGCAACTTGGGAGGCTGAGTCAGGAGGATCACAAATTTGAGGCCAGCCCAGGCAATTCAGTGAGATCTTGTTTTAAAATAAAGTTTTAAAATAAGGGCTGATGGTGTAACTTAATGGTAAAGCTCCCCTGGGTTCAATTGTCCAGAACACCAAAACAAAATAAAAAAACAACCAGGTTAAATGGTAAGTTTTGTTATGTATATTTTATTCTAATAAAAAAAGAAAGATACCAGCAAGAACAGTACTTCTTATGCTGTCTGAGCAAAGCAAAAGGAAAAACAAAGTCCCAGGAAACAAAAAGAAAAGACGAGACTACCACAAGGTAGGGGCACAGCCACTACAAGAGGGCTGGTAACTGTGACTGGGAGAGGCTGGGAAAGGGCTCTGGGGTGTCTGACAAAGCTCTCTGATTTGGGTGGTGTCCTCTGGAGGATTCAATAAACCATTCATTTGGTTGATGTGGTTTTGCATCTGTACTTTATTTTTTTCTTTTTCTTTCTTTCTTTCTTAAGAAAGAGGGGACAGTGAGAGAGAGAGAGAAGCAGTCTTTATTTAGTTTTTCATGTGACTTTCATTCCTTGGACTCTTCGTTGTGTACATGGTGCTGGGGTTTGAACTTGTGTACTTGCGCATGCCAGGCAAGTGCTGTAACCACCAAGCCACCGCTCCAGCCCCTGTGCTTTATTTTCTAATAGAAGTTCTTTTTTTATTTATTTATTTAATTCCTGTTCTTTTCCCCAAAAGTACTTAGCCTCCATAAACCTAGACTGAACTGGACAACAGTCCCTCACATCTCTGTTCCAAAAAGAAGTGCCTGTGGATGTCCGGGGTTGAAACAATACAGCTACCAAAGCCACCAAACAGTGAATGAGTGGGGGCTGGGGGTCACTTCAGGAAAGGCAGATGAAGTAACCTAGGTGGGCAGAGGAAAGCCCTAAACCTGGAGCTAATCCCACAAGGCCCAGCGCTTGACCTCTGCAGGGGTTGCTTCCAGCCCCCTCCCCACAACCCCTCCACAGACTTTACAGGTCTCTTGTTTAGGATACCCTAAAAAAGAGGTCAAAATGCTTTGGGCACAAGATGGTTTTGTTTCCTGATTTTCTTGGTATGCACTCTGATCCCTATCTGCCAAATCAGCCTTAGCGACATCAGCATTCAGTTCTTCTGTGTTCTTTCTTGGTTTTGCCTGGGTGTCCGTGTCTGAAGCAGGTGTTATGTTTCCCCACACTATGTGTCCCTGCCAATTCCTCTTTGTATTTCAGAGAGGCTTTTCTTTTTTTCAGTGAGACGTAATTGGGAGCAGTAATGGTCCATGAGCCCGTCATTCTCACGGAGAGTTGTATCCTTATCTATATAAAGGACTCTTTTTAATCCTGCTGAATGCCTGCACCTTGGCTTCTCTTTGGTCTGATATGAACACTAGGAGTCTCACTGCACTGTCAGTAGATCACTGGCTAACCTTTGACCTTTAACCTTTCCGCACCACTTCCTTTGTAGTAAAAAGTTTGTTCAAACCTCGATCTGAAAGTTCTTGCCTTTTAATAGTGCGTTTGGCCTACTTCTGGTCAGAATCATATTTGGTTTGTACTTATACACTTTGAATTTTCTGGTTTTCATATGCGTTGTTTTTTAATACATGCACTGAATTTTCCTTGCTTTTATCTTCCATGTTTCAGAAGCTTCTGGTTCTGTTTGCTTGACAGTATATTTACCATCAAGTTCTTCAAAGCATTCTCTAATTTACGTTGCTCTCGTTATGTTTTTGTTTTCGTTTAAATTTGTGCAGTGCTGGGGATCAAATCCAGGGCCTTGCACAAGCTAGGCAAGCACTCTGCTGCTGAGCTGCAGCCCAGCCCCTTGTCTGATTATGCAACTCAATAGCAAAATGGTCTCTTTGGAGTCCCTCTCCTGCTTTAGACGAGGAGTCGAGCATCCGTTCTCCTGTTTTTCTTCACCCACTTTTTAGGTTCTGTAATGTACGGTGGATTTTTACATGAGTTATTGCTATTACATTCTCTATTTTGGCTTTATATGTAAAATTATAGGTACTTTTTACATCTGTAGGCTCTGTACAGCAGCTGTATAGATGGTTCTCTTTCCAGAGTTCTGTGGTTCCCTGCTTGGCCATTCTGTTCATGACCTTGGCTCTCAGCAGGCTGACATGGGTCTTGGCCTTAACCTCAACAAGAGCCCTCGGGCGAGGACCTCGCATGAGCTGCACTTATCTCCGTCTCCAGTTACTCCACTGTCTCTGGGATTTGATGCCATAGAGAAGGGAGACAATGCCTGGTGTTTGCACCTTTGTAGAAATTTTTTTTCCTGGCCTAGACATATGTAAGATTCTCCCTTTAAAGTTTGTCTATCAATACCTTTGCCAAAATGCGTCCAGACGTCTCTCTCTTTTTTTTTCACCAATTTGCCTAGAATGCAGAGAGAGGTCAGCCAGACTGCACATAGCTTTTACTCTTCTGTATAAAATTGTTGGCTGTGTAGTTCTAAAATGGTCAAATATTTGTTTGATCCAATCTATGAGGTTTGCCTGTTTGCTTTCTATTTTAAAAAAATTCTTTTTCCTATTTGAGAAAATAGGCTTAGGTTATAGGAAAAGGCTCACCCAGTTTCCTATACTATTAACATCTTATATTTTGTGGTACATTTGTTACAGGTAACGAACCAGCATTCATGCATTATTGTTAGCTAATGCCCGTCATTTATTCAAATTTCCTTAGTTCTGTCCTCTCATGTCTTTTCCTGGTCCCAGAACCCTCAGGGATGCCATGTTATGCAGGCTGTCATTCCTCAGCCTCCTTCTGGCTCTGGCAGTCCCTAGTTTTGAGGAACTGGACAGTGTTGAGGAGTGCTGGCCATGTGTTTTATAGACCAGCCTTCATCTGGAATCTGCCTGTGTTTCCTTATACTAAACTGCAGCTGTGGGCTCGGGGGAGGAGGAGTAGAGAGTGCCATTGTCACCCATCATATCAAGGGTGCTGGCGTGTGATCTATCATTGTTGACGTTGTGGACTTTGACTGCCCAGCTGAGGTAGTGTTTGCCAGGTCCCTCTGCTGTCAAATTATTCTTTTTCCCCTTTTTCATACTGCACTCATTGGAAGGAAGTGACGAGAAACGTGCAGTTAGACCCCAACTCCTTAGAAGCATGAGGACTCTATTGAAGTTTCTTGGAATTCTACCGTAGACATTTGTCTATTCTCGTTTACTTATGTATCAGTTGATTATAAAAGCATGGACTTGTGGATATTCGTTATATTCCAATACTTCTTATACTCTTTTGTTCCAGCTTTGGTCTTTGGAGGGTCTTTAGTGGGCCACTGTGCTCCCTTGACACCCCCACCAGGGTGTGTTGCTGTCTTGAGTCTTTCTCTGCCTCCTGACACTACAAGATGCTCCAGGATCACCTTTCATACTTCCTGCCCCAGAGAATCAGTCATTTCTCCAAGTTGCCCTGGTTTCTTTCACTGGGAAACGGGATTAGAAACCAAACTCTGGGTGCTGGGTGTGCTTGGTGATAACGGGCTGCTTATTTTGTTTTTGATCTTGCTTCTGTTTCGTGTGTCCTGGTTTCCCTTTAGGATCTCCCTTCTCCAGTATCTGTAACTGTTATCTTTTTCTTTCATTGGATTGATCTCTTTGACCATTTCCTCTGAATGTGGGGAAAGCATCTCAAGTTCATCCTCTACAGTATCGATTTTTATTTTTCTTGGTGTCAGCTCTGCTCTCTTCTGCCTCCACTGCAGATTCCTGTTCTGCTATCTGATACTTGGTTTCTTCCTTGTCCTCTGGACCTCCTTCTCCGACTTCTCCATAGTAAATCACACACTTTTTTTTTTTTTTTTTGAGCTTTCCAGAACACACTGCCTTTTCTTTGATCCTGAGTATTTTGTCCATCAGACTTGGCATTTCATTCATGCACATGGGACAGATTGTGCAGAAAATTGGGTTTGGCTCCGGATGATGGGAAACAAAACAGCTGTCAGTATGGACAGAAACTTCTGCTTACTGGGGCTTACCTTCTAATGGGAGGAAGCAGGTGCTAAAATAGTGAGGCAGAATGAACAGCAGGTCAGATGTTGCAGGTTGAACAGAAGACATGCTGAAGTCCTAACCCACAGGACCTCAAAAGGTGACCTTATTTGAAAACAAGGTCCTTGCAGATGCCATTAGTTAGGAAGAGGCCATGCTGGAATAGGGTAGGCTCTTCACCCAACATGAGTAGTGTCCTAATAAAAGGATGATGTGACAAGATGGGGGAGGGACAACATGGTAAGCAGTTACTGGAGCCGCACAGTTACAAGCTAAGAACTGCTAGGGATATAGAAGCTATGAGAAAAGAGTGGATGAGCCCCAGAGCCTTCCGGAGGGCATGGCCCTGCCTGAACCTAGTCTCTAGAAGTGTGGGACAATCATTTCTGTTGCTTTAAGCCACCTAGTTTTGGGGAGCTTATTACAACAGCCCCAGGAAACAAATACAGATGTCAACCCATGGAGTGGAGAAAATGAGCAGAAAGGGTGAAGTGGGATCCTGGAGGAAGAGGATTTTAATTTGAAATAAAGAGTCAGGGAGGGTTCTGGGAGGAGAGGATGACTGAGCAGGCTGCAGGAAGGTGCAAGGAGCCACACGGGTGCCTTGGGGGAGAGTTTTCCCTGCAGAAGGGACCTTGCTAACACACAGTGCATTCTGTGCGCCCCCTGCCCTGCCCTGCCCTGCCCTCTGGGTTCATGTGAGGTGGGAATCCTTTCTTGGAGCCTTCTTGGGGACAGCCAGGCAGTGGCATCCCCAGACCAATGCTTCCCACTGGGTGTCTTGGGGTAGTTACTTCCTTGACCACTTTGATCCCCAAAGTCTCTATCTGTGAAATGGGTTTACAAAAATTCCCTGTGTCGGGGGCTTTGGGGTAGCCTGGGTGAGGCAGTGGAGGTCAAGGGCGGGACATGGGGCCAGCCTCGGCAGTGCACTGGAGAGAGGAAAGGGCACCCATTGCAGCTGCTGGTTCCCTCCTTGTCCCTGTCGCTCCTCCTTCTTTTGCAGTTGGCTGGTTGATGAGCAGAGCACCCAGTCCCACCCCCAATTTCTAGCGACTTTCAACTCGCTCCTCTGCTCTACACACAAAAGCTCTTGAGACCTGAAAGCCGCATAATTCCCTCTGCAGCCAGGGAGCTATTTCAAGTGGCTGCCCTGGGAGGGGCCCTGCAGGTAGCCTCCTGCCACTCTAGCCACCCCAGCCCTGAGTCCTCCAAGGCCCAACACAGCCAGACCGGACCCTCACACCAGTGACACCACAGGGGAAAGAACTTGGGCAGATCCTACTCTGGCCACCTGGTTGTCCCTGGGCCTCTCCTGGCTGCCTTACCTGAGGTTCCCAGGGCTGACATGTGACCCACAGGCTCCATGTCCACCCTGGAGGAGATGAACAATTGGTGTGTTGCTTCCCTATGTTTGAACTGAAGGATTTGGAAGAAATGGCTTGAAACCGCCACCTGCCCTGTCTGGTGCAACCTGGGACCTGCCCAAGTCAGAGTGGCCCATCGGCAACAGGTCTCCCATATCTCCAAACCAACAACTGTAAACATGAGCCTGAAGACTTGGGCTGCTCCAAATAGGTCTCTAGGAATCTCCAGCAGTTTCCACTGCACCTCAGGATAAAGGATCCACCTGCCTAGCTTGGTGGTCAAGGCTCCTGGAGACTGCCTTCAAGCTTTTTCCAGCTTCCCTCCACCTCTCCCCCGACACTGCAGGCTCTGTGAGGTCCCCTCTGTTCCAGCCTGGACTCTGATTGCACCCCCCCTTCCCTGACTGCTCCTACAGTTGGGGATCCTGCATATCCCCTGGTCTGGTTGGAATGTTGTTCCCATTTTAGAGCTTCTCTGAACCCTCTCTCCAGGTGGGATGAGTCACTTCCTGCCTTTCTTTGTTCCCTGGGCCCTTTGTTCCAATTTCCCCAGAGCTCTGTCTTCCTTACCATGCTGAGGACAGGGACAGGTTTGATGGCCTCTGTCAGCTCCTCCAAATTAGATAATTGGGAAGAAATGGATAAATTTCTAGACACATACAGCATCCCTAAATTGACACAGGATGATATTGAATTCTGAAACAACACAATCATAGGAGAGGGTCTGGCACATGAAAGGTGCTTGAGAGAATTTGTGGAACAAGTGGACAAATGAAAGTTAGAGCTTTACTTACAACTGGGGAAACTTGTAGTTGACCCTGTTTCTAGAGTGACTGTCATAAAATGGGGGTCAGGAGCCTGGGCTTGCAGTCCTGACAAGAATACTTATGTGCTGTGGGCTTTGGGCAAGAGAATTCCTCACTCTCAGCCATTTCAAAATGGAGGTGGTTATAACTTGTGCCCTGTTCACCCCTGCAGCCACGCTGACAGGTGAGATCACTGCCGAAACTGTACAGGTTGGTGCACCTGGCCATGGGCACCCTTGGCCGGTGCTGGGCAGCAACTGATGGGGAAGCCCAGGGACACCAACTCCTGGGAACTTCTCCCAGGTCTGAGATGCTGAAGTTGGAATGAACTTGAGGTTCCTTCAAGATTTGGGAAACCCCAGGAACACAGTCTCCGGGCTGTCACTCAGGCTGTGGCCAGCTGCACCTACCTTAAGCTTTTTGACACTGGTGCAGGGATCATTGGAGAAGCTCTCAGTGTCAGAAATCTCGATGTCCTCACCATACAGAACCCCGGTCAGGTCGTTCCTCACCTGTCAGCAAAGAGAAAGCAAAGGTGGGTGTGCTGGTGGCCTGTGCAAGGGCCAGGGCAGGGGCTCGTTCTGGAGAAGCAAGTTAAACGACCAAAGCCACGTTTTCCACTCTTTTGACGACATGCAGGAAGTATCCTGTCCTGCAGCTGAGACGCGCACTGCAACAGGCCAGACAGGGAAGCGGCCTGCTCAGGTTGCCCCGGGGATCCCTGGGAGGCAAAACCAGGAGAGGGCCTGGCTGGCCTCTCCCTCCACATCACCCCATCTCCAAGTCGGGATCTGCAGTAATGCCTTTGTTTATATTTTGCATTATATATTTTCAATTGTTTTCGTGAGTGTGTGATGCTGGGAGAGAGCCCAGGACCTCACACATGCTAAGCAAGCGCTCCACCACCAAGCCTCTGCATTGCAAAATTACTTCACTGAAATGGTAAAGAAATAGCCAAGACATTCAAATGAATGAGAGAGGAAATAAAGAGGAATGAGCCAGCCTGTGATGTTCTGACACACGGGATGACTGATAGCTGTGTGCTTGGAAAGCAGAAGGATGCAAACTCCGGCGTCACCAGGGCCAGTCAGCGAGGAAGGATATCAGGGAGTGGCAGGACAAGTGGCCACATGCCCTCTAAAGAACGCACTTGCTGCCCAATTCCTATTCTAGAACGTGGGCCCAGGGCTGTTTCCTTTTTGGAGGGAGAAGTCAGAAATCCAGGTTTTTACAATATAATATACTACCTTTTGAAAATGCTGATACCACTATGAGTTTTCTTAACAAAAAGAAAGGGAAACTGGACTGTTCTAGGAGAAAGAACAGGTGGGGGTCAGGGGGCCTGACTCTCTGTGTGATCCTTCCCCATGTCCCTGGGCCTCCGTTTCTTCCTCTCTGAGAAGGCGAGCCTTACAAGCTTCTTGTCCACCGGCATTAGATGGCTATGATCAAAACCCGGAAAACACAAGTGTTTGTGAGGATGTGGAGTGCTCGTGGGAATGTGCACTGGAGTTGCGCTCTGGAAAACAGGGTGGCAGTTCCTCAAAAACACGAGACGCAGGGGGCTGGAGCAGTGGCTCGGTGGTTGCGGCACTTGCCTGGCATGCACAAGTACACAGGTTCAAACCCCAGCACCCACGTACACAACTAAGTGTCAGAGCAACGAAAGCCACGTGAAAAACTAATAAAAATTGATTCTCTCTTTCTCTCTCTCTCTCTCTCTCTCTCTCACTGTCCTTCTCTCTTTAAAAAAAAATGGTTAAAAGAAAAAACAAACCCGACAAGACACAGAATTACCACGGGGTTGTGGTTTGGGTGTGAGGCATCTCGCAGAAGCTCCTGCGTGAGTTCAGGCAGGCATGTTCAGAGGTGAACATCGGACTTTGAGAGTGGAAACTACTCAGTGGACTGGTGGACTGAATGCATTAACAATCTGAATGGATGACGGGTGGGGATTGTAGGCAGGCAGGGTGTGGATGTGGGAAGGAGCCCCTGGGCGAAGGTCTGGGGTTTGTGTTTTGTTCCTGGTGAGTGGAGCTCTTTCTGCTTCCTGGCTGTCCTGTCCTGAGCTGCCTTCCTCTGCCACACCCTTCTGTCCTGATGTTCTGCGTCATCTTGGGCCCAAAACTATGGCGATGGTGGACCACAGGCTGAATCTCTGAAACCGTGAGCCAGAATAAACTATTGCTCCTCTAAATTTCCTTGTCAGGTGGGACTAAAACACACAGGACCCGCTTCAGGGTACAGACTCCAAAAACTGAAAGCAGAGACCCGAAGAGGTATTTGTACATCCACGTTTATAGTGCGCTGTTCACAGTAGCCAAAAGGTAGAAATAACGTGGGTGATTATCGATGGATGGGTAAGTAAACAAACGGCGACATAAACATACAGTGCAGTATGGTTCAGCCTAAAAAAATAATTAAATTCAGTTACATGCTACAGCCTGGGCGACCTGGAAAAAAAGGCAGAGCCAACCAGGGCAAATGCTGTATGATTGCAACTGCGTGAAGTCACATTCACAGAGAGAAGCAGGAAGAACAAAGGGTGCCAGGGGACGGTGGTGGAGGGAGAGGGGAGCCAGCGCTTAATGGGTACAAAGTTTCAGTTGGGATGGTGCAGAAGTTCTGGAGATGGATAATGGTGACAGTTGCATAACAATGTGAGTGCAGTGTCAGTGACTCTACTGAACTGTGTGCACTTAAGAATGCTCAAAATGGTGAATTTTCATGTTATGCATGTTTTACCACAATACAAAAGCTCTTTTTATTTCAACAATCAGCAGATCCTTCCCATATTCATATCAAAGTGTTTTGAATAATCCGGCCCTAAATGTCACTGGCCACCAGGAAGCCACCGCCAAGGAGGGGGAACAAAGAGGAAGTCAGTGGGAGCTGCCATATTATTATTTCTTTAAAAAAATATGAAACCAATGGAGCAAATGTGAACGTTTATTAATTCCAGCTAGTCGTCCCTGGGTGTTTATTTTATTCTGTGCTTTTCTGAATGCTTGAAGTACTTTGTGATAAATGTTTGGGAGAAAGCAACTGCCACACAGGGTGAACCTTGTCCATCTGTGGGTTTTATGTCTATTTTGATGGAAGACTGGGAACTGGTTGATTTTTTAAAAAGCTAACTTGATCATTAGAGTTGACTTCTGCTGCCTCAATCCTTTCTGGATGCAGGAGGGGTCCCATGATCTGTTTTCTACCTTGAGCGTATGGGGGAGCAATGCATCATCTGAACACGGAGCCACTCATGTGTCCCAGCTGGGAGGCAGAGGTCTCAGTGCCCCACCCACACACAGGCACCCTCAAGCCCTGGCTCTCCACCTGCGTGGCACACACACTCGGAGAAACTACCCAGCTCCATTTTGAGTCTCAGTCTTTCTACTGAAAAATGGGGACAGTGTAACAGATAACTCACAGAGTTGATTCAAGACCCAGTGGAGGGGCTGGAGTGGTGGCTCAGCAGTTATGGCGCTTGCCTGGGATGTGCAAGGACGCGAGTTCGAACCCCAGGACCATGCATACAACAAAGTGCCAGAGCAACGAAAGCCACATGAAAAACTAAAGCTGATTCTTTCCTTCTCTGTCTCTCTCACTGTCCCTCTCTCTCTTAAAAAAAACAAAACAAACAAAAAACATTAAAAAACACCCAGCGGACACAATGCGCGTGTGGAATGGCTCTGCAAACCCTGAGGTTCTACACGGTGCTTAGAATTTGGAATGATCATTTCTAGGCATGCCGCAGGGGTCAAGGCTGTTGGTGGCTTGGGGAACCTATGTGTACGTGCAGTGTGTGTACAAAAGCTGTATTATCAATATGACAGAATGGTACATTTTCTAGGCCGCCGGGACTCAAAACAAACAAATAAACAAAAACCACTCTGGAGGCTGTCTCATACCATCCCTAATTTCACAGATGAGGAGACTGAGGGGTGACTCCCAGTCCAGCGCTCTTCCTATGCTCCCAGGCTGCCTCTTCTGGACCCTGCCAGATGTGGATGGCTCTGAGGCCCAGTGAGCCGAAACAGGTCAGAACAGATGGTCAGCACCACCCGCCACTCACCACCCATCATGTTAGCACTGAGGGTCTGCCTCAGATTGAACGCTTTTTCTAATGGACATTTCAGGAAAAGCAAATGGAGGAAATCGGCAATAAATGGCGTTTTAAAATTATCAAAGCATGGAAAAGAAAGAGCACAACTGATCTTCCTCACAAGGAAAAATCCACATGTGGACAGAAGGGTCCTTCAGTGCACTGGTGGAAGATTTGCTAAGTCAATTTACAAACACCTCGCTCTCCTTCTGGAACTGCAGGATTCTCTTGTTCAACAGAGCCAACATCTTACAGCAGTTTGCTATTGAAGATCCACAGGTAAGATTGTTGACATTTGAACACAGACTTCAACATGGAAGTCCAACATTTTGCAAGAAAGCAAGAGCTGGGAAGAACCAGGGAACGCCAGGAGCTGTGGGGACAGCCCTGCCCCGGCTGAGCAGAGAGAGCACACCAGGTCAGCTCGGCATCTGCATCCACTCCTCCTGGCTCAGTCATGGGCAGTGGGTGAGGAGGTTGACAGGGACCCATCACTCCAACGCAGCCATCCCAGTGGCCTCATTCCTCCAGGTGACAGATGCACAACCTCCATCTACACACTAGTCATGGGGACACACAGCTCATCTGTACCCACACCCCAGAAACACAGAGGAGTGGAAGGTTGGAGGAGGAAGGGGAGGGAGGAGGGAAAGGTGGAAAGCCAAGCATTGGGAAGGGCCTGCACAGAAGAATGTCCTTGCTTGGCATAACTGAGTTCTAGTGACCCCTGTTAAGCCTATGGTGTGTGTCCAAGTGTCATCAGGGAGGCAGGGCAGCATGCCTGGGAAGGCCACAGTGCCACTCCACCTGTAAAGCCCGGAGCCCTGGAGCCTGAACCTTGCCCTTGAACGCAGCTGCCAGATGATGCTGGGCTCTGCCACCTCTCAGAAAATGTCCCCATCTTGGGATCATCAAGTAACTGCATTAGCCACCTCCCATTGTAACATGAGTCCTTCTGTTCTGCCCACCCCTGTGTCTGCCTGCCCTGCCAAGCTCCTGTCCATTGTCACTCTCTGTGACCCACAGGAAGTCCAGTGAAATCTCAGCTGCCATAGATTCCCCATTTCAGCCCTGGACACCCCTGTCCTCCATCAAAGAAGTGTAGAAGGCCGTGGTCTGGAGTCTAGCGGGTATAGCCGCCAGTCAGCTTGGATCATCACGGATCTCACCTGGTCTCTTGTTCACTCCTGGAGCTGAAATTCCATTTCATGCCCAGTTACTGCCTGGCCTCTGGGCTTGAGCACGTTCCTGGAGAGCCATCTAGTGCCCCGGACTTTCCAGAATGGGCTCGTTCACTCATTCACTCCCACATTCACTCACTTACTCACGTTAACCATGTCTCTTTTGTTTCAGGTACTGCGTGAGGTAGTACTGAGGCCTCTAATATTGAGCATCACCATTTACTCATTTCCCTAGATCTTTACCCAGGGAAGGTGAGAAACATTAATCAGACGGCTTTCCTGGTGAATGTGGGAGTATCCCCTGAGATAAAGGCTTTCAGGTTCAGCGCCACGCTTCTGGCAGAGGCGGTGTCAGAGTCAGAGTCAGGGCCGGAGGTAGAGCAGGAAACAGGAATTCAGCCTTTGCCTGTGCAAAGGTCCTGTGGTGGAAGAGAAGCTGAGCAATCCCACAGCTTGGGGTTAAAGCAGAGCCCAAAAGAGGGCCTGGGGGAGCTGATGGATGAAATGAGAAAGAAGGCGTGGAAGGGGGCAGACCAAGCCAGCCTCACAATTCACATTACAGATTTTGGTCTTGGTCCTAAGTACAATGAAAAGTCATTATGCGTTGTCAGGTGAGAGGGTGACACGATCAGAGCTATATTTTAAGCGATAACCCAGGCTTTTGTGGGACCCACAGGGGACAGGGGCTACAGAAGGCATCCAAGTAAGAGATTCTGGAGGCTGGATAAGGAGAGGACAGTGGAGGTGGGATGAGTGACTGACTTGGAGTTGCTCTCAGGGCAACTAATGACCTGTGTGAGTCTTCTACTGCTGCATAACAAAAAATGCCAAAACTTAGTGGCTTAAAACAACAAACTTCTATCGTCTCCCCAGTTTCCATGGGTGAGGGACGGGAAGCGGCTGAGTGGGTAGCTAGGTGCCAGCTCTTCCATGAGGCTGAAGGAAGATTCTGGCCAGGGCTGCTGCCACCTGAAGACTACTGGGCTGCCTCTGGGAATCATCTGGGGATGCCCTGCAGTCTCCTTAACCTCTGATTGACCCACCAGAGCCTCCAGAACAGGACCCAGGTGCCAGTGGTCTTAGATCTCTCTAAGAGCAGCTTAAGGGGCCAACTAACAGAATTGTTGCTGTGTGGCCTGAAAATCCCTTCTCCCAGCCCCACCCTTGCCAGATCCAGGACGCCACCTTTCTTTGCAGCTGGGGCTCCTCCCCTGCCCTCTCCTGTCCTGCCCATTGGGTGCATTTCATCTTGAGTCCCAGGTCCTCCTGTTCCTGGCACCGTGAGTGAACCCTGACTATGTCAGAAGGGAGAACGGAGACAAGGAAAGGAGAGAGGAGGACATGAGAGAGTAAGTAAGAAAGAGAAAAGAGAGGAGCTGGATCTTATAGCAACCAGTGACCATGTTTGGATCACATGCCTCAAGTGGGAAAGGTTCCAATGAGCAAGTGAAGTTCACAGCCAGCGCCTGGAGGCTGCAAGGAGCCTCAGACCCCAAGACGCTTGGGTTTCTGTGGCCGGCAGTTCCCCAGAGACCTTTCCTAATGAGGCCACTGTGCCAGCTGAGGAATCATCCAGAAAAACAAAGATCCCGGTGAAGATGGAGAGACCAGGACTGTGCCAAATGCACTTTACAACTCTGAAAATTCTAATTAGGTTGCAGGATGAACTTGAGAGCAAAGCGATTCCCAGCTCTCCTATGGAAGCTGAGGTAACCTACTTTGTCATTCAAATGCACTCGCTATATATAGCCCTGGATTGTGCAAATGTCACTCCTCTTACCTGACTAAAGCGTGTAATTATAGATTTACTTCTATTCATTCATGAAATGTGTCTTCACTTGATTAAATAGTTCATTCAAGTAAAACCATTAAAATATGGAACATGTTAAAATGTCGCTCGTTAGAGGCAGAGGGCACCGATGTCGTTAAGATGCTAATTAGGATAAACAGGCATTTGAAGCACTCCAATCTTTGAATAATTCAGGTCACTTTTACTGGGCCCGGAGCTCCCCAGGAACCACCATTAATTTAAACTAATTAAAAAATTAGCCTGAAGAAGAGAAGACCAAGGCAGGAAGTGATGGCTGACTTCAAATGTGGAAGATCTGTCATGGGGAAGAGGAGGTGCTTGATTCTGGGCACCCACGACAGTGGGGGAACCAACAGGTAGATGGCTCAGGAAGGCAGAGTTTGGCTCAAAGAGAGGAAAAAGCAAAACAAAACAAAACAACCTTTCTAAGAATGGGGGAGGTGGCCTGGCTAGATAGTGAGCTCCCTGTCCTCAGCGGTTCGCAAGCCGGAGCTGGCTGGGCTGCTGACGAGGGGCTTCCTCTTTCTCCACTGATGCCTGTGGTTCTAGTAGAGTGAGTGTCTCAAAATCTCACCTGTCCACAGTCTTCGCTTTTTGAAATTTAAAAGCAGCGGAAGCCCCCACCCTGTGCAGCCCTGAGGTTTTTACAGAGATTTGAGTCAGAACTTACATTCTTGTAGAAACTTCTCCTGATGGTTGTATTTCCACTTTTCCAAACCCGATGAGCACTTCCGAAGGAGGGTGCTCCTTTTGAAAAATGGAGCCACTTAGTTTTCAGATTTCTACAGGTAAGTTAGCTCTTAATAACCTATAATCAGAGTTGAATGTAAGTGAAACAGATTTTTTTTTTTTTAAAGAGAGAGGGTCAGTGAAAGAGAAAGAGAGAGAGAGAGAGAGAGGGAATTAACTTTATTTAGTCTTCCATGGAACTTTCGTTGCTCTAGTCCTCCACTGTGTACGGGGCGCTGGGGTTCATGCCAGGCAAGCGCTGCAGCTGCTGAGCCACTGCTACAGCCCAACAAAAAAATTTTTTAAAGGGCAAGTACATAAGTGAATATGTGTTAGTTCTCACTACTACTCAGGGGCAATTCCTGTGTCCATTGCCATCTGATATGAGTGTGACCCCTGCATGCTCACTGTGCAGGGTCACCAGTTGAATGGTGACCCCAAAAGACACATCCACCTCCTAACCCTCAGAACCTGTCAGTGTGACCTTAGTTGGAAAAAGGGTCTTTGCAGATGTGATTCACTTTTGGATCTCAAAATGAGATCACCCTGGAAAAATCCAACATTAAGTGTCCTTATGGGAAGAAGGCAAAGAGAGATCAGGGTTCTCTCCTAGAGACTTCAGAGTGAACAGGGTTCGGCTTGCATCTTGATTTAGGACCTCTGTCCTCCAGAGCTGGAAAAGGATAAATTTCTGTTGTGTGAAGCTACCCAGCTTGTGGTGATTTGTTACGGCAGCCACAGGAAACCAACTCACCTGGGGCCTCCTGAATCCTGGCTGTTTCCTGTGCCAATCCATGTTCCCATGGAGAAGCCCTGGCTTCCTGTCTAGTGTAGACCCTCACTAGTGTAGTTTCCCTCTGCTGGATGGCACCACTCATCTGTCCTAAAGAAACTTGGCTTTTCGTGCGTCCCCAGTAACCAAGAGCAGGGAAAGAAACAGAGGACCATGAGCTGCAGTGTTCTGGAGATGGCAGCCAGGGATGAGGCCACTGTCCTCTGGGGACCTTCTCCATGGGGCTAAGCAGTCCAGCCCACTGACAGAGCTGGCTGTGACACTGCGACAGTGGTTGTGTCCCCTCCACCATGGGCATGTCAGCTCCAGGACTCAAGGGCTTTGTCTGTTTTATTTTCAGGACCCTGCATGGTGCTGGGCATGCAGTAAGCTCTCCACGCTATCTGTGCAGGAGTGCGTGCCAACGGGACACTTTATCTGTCCACACTTAGATGTGGGCAGCTGAGCCCAGCTTGCAGGGACGATGTAGCTTCCCAGGGCTGGCTGCTGCAGCCTGAAGGCAGCCTGGGGCACAGTGACTGCACCGGCTAGAAGTCCGTCAAGGTCCCAGATGGGAGAGAGCTGTGGTTCTCTGTAGCACCCTTGTGGGGACACAGGGGCTGGGGGCAGCTGGAGTCGCTGGGATTCTGCCTCCCTTACTGTGGCAGAGGGACCTGTGACCTGAGCCGTGCCTACCCACTCACACTGAGCCCTCATGACAACTTCCTTCTTGTTGGTGGGCATTCAGATATACCACATAGCATCTGGGAGCAGGGACCCCAAGTGGCATTGACAGGCAGGCCCCTACATCCAGGAACCCCCAAAATGCCACCCCCCACTCTCCCATATGGCAGGAGGGCAGAAAGCTCATGGGCCACCATCTCCTCTTTCCTGGTCCCCCACTGCTCTTTGGGGCCACCTCCCAGAACCACACACTGTAGTGGGGAAACACCCTGAACCCAATTGCAGGGGGTGGGATGGTGACTGGAGGTAACCACAACTGCTCTGGCTTTCAAATTCCACTTCCCGTTGCCCAGGATGCAGTTTTAGAATTAACAGTGTGGTAGACAGAATAATCTCCCAGCCACCCACATCCTAGTGCCTGGACTATGTCACTTTACCTGACAAAGGGGCTGGGCAGGTGGGTGTAAGTTAAGGATCTTGAGGCGAGGACACCATCTGGGATTATTAGGGTGGCCCAATGTCATTCTAAGGGTCTTTATAAGGGAAAGGGAGGTCAGGGAGTCGGAGAGCAAGGTGAGACAGAAAGGAATCAGATGGGCCTGATCGTGTCTGAAGATGCCATGCAGCAGCCGTGGGGGTGGAGGAAGTGGCCACAAGCCAGGACTGTGCACAGCTCCCAGGGGCTGGGAGAGGCAGGATTCGCCCCTAAAGCCTCCAGAGGAACCAGAGCTTGACTTTGACCCAAAGATTTTGAACTTTTGACTAGTACTGTAAGACAAAAACGATGTGCTGTTTCAGATCTCTAGATCATGAAGATTTATTAGAGCAGAACAGGAAAGATATTCAATAAGCTTTGGTCTGGGTCTCACACATCCTCGAAGCCCGCCTCCTACAGGAAGCCTCCCCCCTCCCAGGCTGGCAGTGACCCCTCTGCTGAAAGCCACAAGCCTGAGCTCAAGGTCCCAGGCCGGGGATTCCACACACCTTCCATCTGGACACCCCTTGCTCTCCAGGAACATAGCGAGCGGTCTTCCCTTGCTCCCAGTCCCAGGCCCTTGCAGCTGGACAATCAGGCCTCACCATGCTGACAGGGAATGAAGTTGGCTCTCAGTACACTCTTGCCTTCCTGGTGACAAAGTCCTGTTGCTTTAATTGTGGTGGACTTACCTACATTTACAAAACTACAGGCTATCACTAACACAGATTATCAGTTTGGAGGCTGAATATAAACCTCTAGAAAATGGTCCGGAGGCTGAGCCTCCAATGCTGAAAAACAGGAGGCAGGTGACCCACCAGGACATCTAATGAAAGCAGAATTCCTTCCCAGACCCAGCTCCTGACACCTGTCCCTGCTCCGTGTGCCTCAGGAATGGTCGAGGGGATGGTAGGGAGCCGTGTGGGACAGTCCAGGCCTGTGAGACACCCACCTGCATGTCCTTGAGGAGCTGTCACAGAGACCAGGGGGCAGGCCTCAGGCCAAGGGCTAGGATGGAAGGAAGTAGCCAGCAGCCGGTAGCTTTCGGGTCCATCAGAGGCAGAGCCTGAGGCAAGGATGGAGGCTTTTCCCCTGTGGGAGCAAATTTCTCCACAGCAGGGTGCAGGCTGAGGCCAGGCTGCTAGAGAGGGCATCAGAGAGAGGGCAGAGGCGACAGCTGGCTCCCTGAGGAAAATCTCACATCCTCAACCTGTGAGGGCACAAATGCTCAGGCAGCCCTAAGGGAACACATTCTCACCTCTACAAAAATAGGACAGCTCCTGGCTGTTGGACCTATACAAGTGTGCACCCTCTCGCTTCATGGCAGAGACCAAGGACTCCCTGAGACCCTGAGGAATCACTGTCTTTCCAGTCTGGGTTCATTGTCCTTGGTGTTGTAACCTGATGTCCTAAACCCCAAGCATTTGGAGACCTCTTCAGGCCTCCACTGACTTCTCCCTCCAAACTCTGGATTTGCTGTGCAGAGGGCAGGGAGAAGCTGAAGGGCTAGACTCCTACACAAAAGACACAGGTGCCACCTGCCCGGAGCCCTCTCCTCCTCCCCAACCCCTCTTCCATGGCGATCTCCCTCCAAGTCTCCAGGGAGGAAGTGGGCTGGAGTGGATTTTGACCTCTCACCAATTTCATAAAGCAGATCTCACTATTTCCCCATTTTATGAAGAAGGAATCTGAGAGCCTCCACACTGTACGTTGCTCAGAGACTTTACAATTAGTAAGCCAGAGGGCCCAGATTTCACCTCATGTCTCTGTGACTCCCACATCCAGGAGGGAGGGTGGAGGAAGAAGAGAGAAGGGCTTGGTGGCAGCACTGGCCTGACCCCCGGGGGGTGATTCCTGCAGCAAGAGGACCTGTGAGCAGGTGAGCTTCCCTCCACCTGAGTCCGCCTGCTCAACTGGGAGGCCCTGGTGAGTCTCTGTGTGTCCTTGCTGGACACAAAACCAGGCAAAGAGCAATTGGGACAGTTGGGAGCCAGAGGAAGGCACATCCAGGCAAAGCCAGGTGCAAGGACATCCCAATCAGACAGGCACAACAAAAGGGACAGGAAGTGCCCAGGATGTTCTTGGCCTTCACCTCCTAGCCCCGAGATCACTGCACAGAGAGCCCCATGTTCAGCAGGTACAGTTGGTTCTGACACTCAGGCCCACGAGCCTGAGAGGGGCTGAGCTCAGATCATCAGAGCCAGGGGGGCTACTCACCACCCACCTAGGGAAATTAAAGTCCCAAGATGGGTGGGGACTGCCCCGCGTCTCACAACTGTGAAGGGCAGAGCTGGGACTCAGGCCCATTTTCTTGCTCTCAGACTAATGCTTCTCAAAGACATTTCATTAAAGGTGGTAAGAGAACAGGGACCCGCGAGAGAGCCACCCTCCAGTACCCTTTCCAAAATCCTAGGAGAAAGAGCTAAGGAAGGGTGGTGCTCAGGTCCCTCCCTCTGTGTTCCAGCACCCAGCCCAGAGCCCGCTTGATATACAAACCCAGAAATCTCCCTGCCAGCACCTCCTTTGGGCTCAGAGCTGAAGAGCAGCAGCTCCCAAGCCCCCTTATGCATCTGCATCCATCTGGAGTTCTGTAGAAGTACAGATTCCTGGGCTCCAGCTGAGAGTTTCTGACATTGGTGCAGGGGCTGGGAGAGGGAAGCCAACTATCTGTTTTATAAAGTGCCCTGGGGGATCTCTGTTGTACAACCAGCCTTGGGTCTTCTGTTTAAGCCATACCCTTTTAGGGTGGCCCAGTCTGACCACCTCTTCAGCTTAACTCCTTCCTTTTAGAGGACCTGTAATGGATACCATGGCACACTGCCAGAACCTTCCATGGGATGAAGATACTCATTTCCCAACTGCCATGATTTACCCCTGACTAAAGGGAGCAGACTTGTTGAATGTTACCTCTCTTCCCCACAGCAGCCAACACCCAGTGACTGGCCCAGTCATCTAGCCTTGATGTGGCACATCCCTGAAGCCTCCCCTGCAACTCCAGAATTTTCTAGGACATGGCTAGAGCCTCTTTTTCCATTTCCGGTATGTCAGCTTCTCCTCTGCCCAGTCCTGCTTCCCCTGGGTGCTCTCTTCAATAAATTCCCTGGATGTGAATCTCAGAGTCCCTCTCCTAGGGAAGCAGACCCAGGACAGGCTCACCCGCCCCACATCTGTGTCAGATTGGCCTAAACCAGTGCTGGGCCCCCAGTCCTCAGGTGACACACTGGCTGCGGGAGCCAACCGACAGCCCAGGGAAACACAGCTGTTGGTAGGACCCTCCCAGTGACTCAGGCCGCGTCCACTGCTTTGGCTTAAGGCCTTTAAACTTATCAAAGTAATTTCCAGACTTCATTAAAAATCTGAGGGAAGGAGGAGAGCAAAAAACTACCTGTATTCCCAGTGTACTCGCTCACTAGTCCAAGAGCTTTTGTTGGTTATCTCCATTGCCGCAGCCACACCCTGCAGGCTGCCCTGCCCTGCTCCACTTCTGGAATTTAACTCTTATGAATGGCATCACTTGGGCTGCCTCTGACTTGAAGTTAGGTTGGGTCAATGGGAGCCCCAGCAGGAGCCCGAGGGCCAATGGAAGTCCAGATGGGGTCCAAGGACCAATGGGAGCCCCAGCAGGATTCAGAGGGCCAATGGGATCCCAGCAGGGGTCCAAGGACCAATGGGAAGTCCCAGCAGGATTCAGAGGGCCAATGGGATCCCAGCTGGGGTCCAAGGACCAATGGGAGTCCCAGCAGGATTCAGAGGGCCAATGGGAGCCCAGCAGGGGTCCAAGGACCAATGGGAGGCCCCAGCAGGATTCAGAGGGCCAATGGGAGCCCAGCAGGGGTCCAAGGACCAATGGGAGGCCCCAGCAGGATTCAGAGGGCCAATAGGAACCCAGCAGGGGGTCCAAGAATCAAAGGGAGGCCTCAGTAAAGAGGGCCAATGAGAGTCAAGTAGGGTCCAAGGACCAATGGGATGTCCTAGCAGGAGTCAGAGAGCCAGAAGAGAGGGTTAAGGGTTTCGGGTCTTTCTTTCCTCGGCTGTTCTCTGGCTTGGGTGCAGCTGCTGTCTAGCATCCTGTCTCCCAGCAGTGAAACTGCTCCTGCTCTCCCTGTCCTGCAGGGTGCGCGGATGGTCGTGACTCCCACCTGGTTGTTAGTGCCTGGGGCAGCACTGGCTCCTTCCCTTGGCCCTGCCCAAAATACTTCCTTCAAAGTAAACTTTCTTCACTTTAGTTCTCTGAAATGCCATCTGCTTCCTGCCAAGGTCTTCACTGATGCAGCAGATAAAGTTTTCTAGGTATCAAGGTATAAAGAATTTTCTATCTGGGGCTGGAGTGGTGGCTCCCCGGTTGCGACGCTTGCCTGGCATGCGCGAGTGCATGAGTTCAGGACCCAGCACCACTACACAGCAAAGTCATGGAACAACGAAGGCCACATGAAAAACTAAATAAAAACTGTTTCGCTCTTTCTCCCTCTCACTGTCCCTCTCTCTTAAAAAAAAAT